>LPNX010070211.1:13695-36821 GCA_001517045.1 Pseudotsuga menziesii | reverse complement strand
TATATATATATATTTGCATAACCAGAAATATTCAAAGGGCTCTAAATAATACGGTTACCTTCGTGTCGAATCATCGTCAAGGATTGAAAAAGGGTATGCCCCCTTTTATCAGACTCAAGATGGTACCGACATAAACCTTGGTCAAGTCTGAACCTTGCAGGCTGAGCAACCGCATAGTAATGCAGCAGTGCCTGAGGCTAAATGAATTGGTCAAGCTGAGTCTCTGTCTAAAAACCAAGATAGCAATACAACCAAATATCATTAAAACCCTCTAGGGTTTTACGAGCCACCAAATGACCGACAACTAGAGGACGTGACATATCCATGTGATATTAAAATTGATCTCGCTTGGTACCTACAGATAGTAATGAGGTTTAAATGATGCAGGGTTTCTAGCTATTCGAACTCTACCAAAAAACCTTGGGCTTTGCATACTCCATTAAAGTTTCATTATACCATAACATAACTTTATACATATTTATAGATCATTAACCACCTTTTTAAGTGTAATATCCGAAATTTTGGACCTAACACTTATAGGCATGTGCCTATTGATTATGATGATTATCTTGATGTTTTATTTTTATATTCAGTCGAAGACCCCACTGCATATAAACATGATGATTTGTTTTATATATTGGGTGTAAGCCAATTATTGATAATATATACATGCTTGTTTGTGTTGGGCATGGACCATGAAGCACATGATTGATGGGATGTTTTGTGTTGAACGAGAAGCTCTAGAGCACTTGAATGATTGATGATTTGTGTTGAGCAGGAAGCTCTAGAGCGCTTGAGTGATTGATGATTTGTGTTGACATAAAAGCTCTAGAGCACATGAGTACTTACCTTTGTGTTGAGCGAGAAGCTCTGGAACACATGAAAAGATAATTGGAAGTGTTGGGAATAAGCCCTGGATCCTTCCATGTTGATGTTGAGCATCCGCTTTGGAGCATCGGATCCTTGGCCATTGTATCCCTAGGTGTATTGTACAAGAACATCCTAGCACTAGTGTTGAGCGAAGAGCTCTTTAATAGCACTGAATTGTAACTCCTTGTTAAAGCATTGAGTATGGGCTCTGGTAAGCGCTAGGGGTTACTGAAAAGAATTTAATAACTTCTGAGTGAAAACGACTTGAGGAAAAATATTCATCTCATCATACTTATTTATAAGTGATTAAATGAAATTTTGAATTTCTGTATTCTCATCAAGTACTAAAGAGTTGTACCACATTATATGAGGGAAATCCAACATGCAAGGATGTTTAGAGTTGCCTAGCCTAGTAGACCTAAACCATCTACCTACTTGAATTTAATGAAGAAGTGTAATTAAGTCTAGGGATCATGGTATATGGTGCCTAAAGAAAAATTTTAACAAGTACTATATTATTGTGTACTCTATACATGGTATGTATAAAGAGTTAAATATATTTATAATATTAATGATGAAAGAAAGAAAGAAAAGATCCATCCATTATTATCTATTATGTAAAGATAATAAATAGTCCAAAACCTAAAAAGTCTAATTAGGAACTAGTAGAAAGTTCCTAAGTTAAAATTTTAATAATTAACCAAAGTAATTGAAGAGGGTTAAATCAAGAAACCAAGGTTTCTTGATTTAACTGTCCCTTTGACTGAAAAGTCTATCTATAAAGACTCAAGCCAAGGAAAGGCTTGGGTTTCTGATCTATCATTAGAAGAGTCATTTTTCTACCTATTTTGCTCTTGAGAAATTCTTGGAGAGCATTTTCCTGGAAGGAAAAAGGAGAACTGATCCAGATCTGATATACCAGATAGGAAACCCTACCTTAGGAGCTCTAAGCTACTTGCATGTTCGAGTCTAGCTCGGGGGGATATGGATTTAAACCAGGAATGGTTCTGGGTCATGGTTGGGTGGAACATGGTAGTTCCCAAGTGATTTGGTCATAAAAACAGAGTTCAGATCTATCTTGAATTGTTAATGCTGGTTATTTGAGTGTGGAGGTTCAACCATTATCAGAGCTTCAATTTACAGGTATGAAGCCCTAGACTATCTATTCTACTTTCCTAGAATAAATTCTAGCTATGTTAGGTAAATGATTACTTTGAATTTGCTAACCCAATGTATATGTTTCTCTGTTTAAAACTGCTAGGGTTTGCATCTTAAAGTATTAACCCTAGGTTGTAAGTGATTTCCTATACCAGGTTATCCAAGGTTTATTTCTGCAAGTTCAATTTATTTACATATGTTCATCAAGGGTTCTACACTCTAGTTTAATTTCTATAGTAGAATTATTGATAAAATTGGGTTGTTTACAAACGAGGTTATTTCATACCTGCTATTATTGTTCACATAGTCTTTATATACTCTACTAACATATTCCATTTGTTAGTAGAGACATGTTTTAGATTTAAATAGATTAATCTTAGAAGTGGGTTCTAAATACATCTAGGTGCAACTTACAATCTATATAACCTAAGGTACTATCTACAAACTGAACTACTATGTATATATATAAAAATATATAGACATCAAACATAAACAAATCAAAATACTATCTATAAGAATTCTACATTAAGATCTAAGATAAATAAACCATTAAAAGACCTTTCAAGGTGTGTACATCAAATACCTGCTAAATAGTAAAACATTCCATTTAAAAATACATCATCATAAATAAATGAACAGAGTAAGCATCATGACTATCCATTTGGTCCAAGATCAAATCTCTGTTCACATATATATAAGAATCCACAGTCCTAACTAAACCATATCATAATCGCATTATATAAAATCATCCAAGTCCATTTAACTAATATGCAAAACCACCTCACAATAAGAAGCAACTAATTATTTAAAACCCTTAATCTAAACAGAGGTCACGGCATCGACTCTGTGGATATTCTAATCCCAATCAAAGGCCATAATAACCACCCTATTTTAAATTACCTAAAAAGTAATCCAATCACAGAACCCAAATAATAAATGAAACCATCATACCACAGAGATCGTAGTAACGACCCCGATGGTTTACAAACATAGGTCACACGATTATTAAAATACACAGTCCTATTATAAAGATCCACATAAAATACATCTCGTTACATTAACTATGAAAAGGATTCAAACCCTGTTGAAATATCGTTTACAATAGTTAAGGCCACACTATACCCAGGGTATATGTAGGCTTAAAATAACAACCCAATCCATTAGCTACAGTAAGTCGTGAGGTTTATGCTTCTGCCCTTGATCTGTAAGCACGGCCTCGGCCTTAACATCTAAACTACGCAGAGTCTCTTTTAAAAGTCTAACTACACCAACGAAATCCATCAAGGGCTTGCACTCTTGGCTCACATATAATCCACATTATTTAAAAACCAATGAAATCATAAACAACAAAACAACCATCTAAAGCTATGCGCATCATTCACCCAATCCATGGAATACCAAATAAAATACACAATATGGATATAAACAACAAAATAACTATGTTAACGATTTCAGCCCACACACTAATCAACGAAGTATCAACAGTAATAAAATCCATTTGGAGCTATCACAGCCACTAAGGGAAAGGCTCATGCCACCTACGGCATGGCCTTTACCCACACTGTCAAGTATTTACAGTAAGGATCGAAATAACATCATTCTACACAGACCTGCAACTAAGGCGAAATGCCACTTACAAACCCACCGTAACAAACAAATAGCGCAGTATAAATTCATCAACAACCATAGCAATTGTAATAACCATTGCAAGTATATAAAATAGTATATATATATCTATATGCCCATTATTTCCAAAGAGTCTTATTTACACAGTTGCCATTAAATACCAAAACTGAAGCTTATACTGCTGCGCCATGGGCTTGGCACCATTGCAAGCAATGGTGGTGCCCAGGATGGAAAACCCCAAAGCAAAGATTTGAATTTACATAAACATATACACAGAGCCTAAAGGACTTTAATATTTTCATCAAGGCTTGATGCCTCAACAAAATTATAAAACCCAAGTCTATTCATCACAATTCCCAAAGGCGAATTCAAAACCCCACGGAGAAGCCCCAATCCAAACGACAAAACAAAACGAAGACATGTCGAGAGACAACAAGCGTAGGCTTGTTGGAAAGACTTCCCTTGCACATTGGCTCCACAGTCAATCCATCGACAGAGTTGGAGCCATGCTGCTCTTCACCATACTTCGGCACCTGCAAATACCATGCGAAACTAGGAGTGAGAAGTATGGAAACGATGAGAGCCATAAACCAAAATGAATAGCAGGAAAGAAACCCAAAACAAAGCTTACCTTCCAAGTCTGGAGGTCGCCTCCATTTTTCCCTGTGCAGAGGAAAGACAAAAACCCAAAATGACAAAGCGAAATGAGAAAACCATCGTGAGCCAAGCCTAAGTTTGGGTTGCCACGAAAACCAAGGTGCATTAATGGCACCAACTGGTTTCCAATATTGTAACCAAAAACCCACTTTTCCATAGTTGATATTGTTGCAAAATGATAGTCTCCACTACCATGCAAATCGTTAAACCCCAATGTTAATGGTTCGACCATATGCTATTTTCGCCACCCCAAATCATATCACAGGTTTAATACATTGCGATGTTAGGTTTAGTGCATAGTCCATGCTTGGTATGCGCTAGTCATAAGTCAAGCCACAAGACATATATATTCAATATAACATGTAAACCATAGGCTTAAAGCCTTAAACATAATAAGGATTCGCTAAGCTTAAATTGTTAGTAAACATGGCATATGAAATATGCCATGTTAATATTTACACTTTATAAAAATCAAGGTCTGGTTTTTAAGCCAAGATTATAACAGGTCTGCAATAAGAAAACATAGAATATGTTAATAGTTTTAATAAAATCAACGTAGATTGTAAATATACCAAGATGTAAAATGACGAATTATAAACCATAATAAAGTATAAGTAGTACATAGGAAATTTAGCAGTGATAGCTAAATTGATGACAACAACACTTACCATGTTATAAATCTGAGTTGGTAAGGAACCGTAGCAACAAGCAGCAGGTCTTTTAGGATCAAGATATCCTGTACTTTTTAAATAGGACTCCGTCACAAAGTATGGTTTGCATGTGAAGTAAAAGAGGTGCCTTAGTTTAAAGAACTAAGTAAGCCTGCAAACAAGTAAACACCTTTACCTCTTAGACTGTCATGGGAGAACAAGTCCCACCACTCTGCCCACTTTGTTTCCACAAACAAAGTTAAGTTAGGGAATTTTAAATAACAAGTAAGACTATGCAGAAAGGGCGAAGCATTTAAATCAAGTAATGACACATACACGACAAATGTATAACCATAAGAAATAAGCAGTAAACAACAATGCAACATCATAAGGAAAATACATTAATAATAATGACTAAAAGTAAAATGACAGAATGTAAGAACAACTTATGAGTAAATAGTGGTACATGTAGTGTACGATATATTTCCGCAAATCGATAATGTTCTGTATAAGTAGTTTTACTAGCCAAATAAAAAAAAAAATTTCTATTTTTAGGGACATTACATTAAGCCTTCAGGGAAGTGTTAATTTGAAAACCACCAACAATACCTCGAAGTTCTAATTCTTGTAACTTTATGGTAACCATGTCACATGCTTGTGTAGGCTCTTAAGTTGATGAACCTTGGATTGTTGAGCCCTTGTATTAGCTTATATTTCTAAGACCTTGATAAAGGATCAAAGCTTAAGCATAACTAGCTGCTCTTCCTCTCGGTACCCTTTACCTAGTATTTTTCTCCTTGAAGTTGTTGATTTTCCTGCGATGTTTAAGATAACAAGATACTTATGTTTTAGTCAATAGACTAAGTAAGACCTAGATTTTTTTTCTTAAGGAAACTTAGGACAAAAATTAGACAAATGATGTCAACAGAAGCAAAACATAGAATTTTGTCACGGAAGTAATGTTGCGTCGATAAAAATAGATAACTACTTAACGACTCTAAAACTTAGTATTAACATTGCTCTAATTACTATTTAGTAGTTACTAAAATAACATGCAGTAAATAATTTTTTTTGTATTTACGATTTTTAGGGCTGTTACATGATTCATAATAGAGTTTTTCTATGATGATGAAAAACATGTTGAACAATAATATCGATGTTAGACTTGTATTGTCATATGCTATAGTCAAAAGTAATGATAAATGTTGCACCAATTAAAAATGTCATGAATTTAAATGTTAACTCTTGTGTGACTGATAAAAGAATAAATATGTATGTCTACACGTTAAAGTAATATATATGTGAGCAAGTATTTACATCACTAGACAATTGTGTGCATATAATAATTTTGAAAGGAGAATATGAAAAATGGTAGATGTGCAAAAATACTATTTTGCTATGTGACTTACAAAAAAGAGTATTAGATATGAACATGCGTGTAAAATTACAACAAAGAAAATGACACGTGGAACAAGATTTATGAAGAAGAATATGAGATATGAACTTGTGTGCAAAAGTCCCACAAAGAAGATGGCATGTGTGCACCAAAACTCACAGAGCTATATTGTGATATGTAGCACATCGACAAAGATCAAAATGCCATGTCCCCACCCTTCTACCAGAGAGAGGACGCGCCTAATGCTTCTATCATATCCGGGAAACTAGGCCCATGAACATGATAATTAAAATTTAAATGCATTGAAGATAACATATATAGATGCCTAATGCAATTTACAGCTGAAGCATACACATTCATTTCAAGCATTCAACACATTAGACATGTTCATCATATTTCATTAAAGAAATACAAATGCATAAATTAACACATAGATACTTATCTTATGAAGAAGCTTCCCCGCAACTAGCTATTTCGTTGCAACGTTCCACCCAACCATAGGTCAGTGTGCTCCTTACTCTCTCAACTTCACTCCCACCGCCAAGCTGGGCATGATTTCCACCGGGAACAAGGGGACACATACTTACACACAACAAGTCCAAACACACACAGTCAATCCAATAACCACATCCAAACACAGTCATCCCACTAACAGGTGGATTCTTGGACTTACTCAGCCAAACCAACACAGGGATGCAATACAGAGCAAAATACACAATTCTGGGTTGAGGGAAACAGTTTTGGCAACAAAATGAATTGCCAAGATGGGCGAAAACAACCCCCAAACAACAATTTGATTCCTAGGGACGTCTTGGCCATAACGTGATAAAAAAAGACTCAATAATGACCAAGAAAATCATGTGTCTCTCCTCCCATTTGCTGGGCATTACCAAAAATGATTTCCAGGTGGGAAAACAATGGGGAAATGCAGCCAAATCATGGGGGAGGAAACCCACCCAATGATCATTACAAAAATGAATTCCCATCCTAGGGAAGTTGAAGAAAATGATTGCCTAGATGAGGGAAAACACACAACAAACCAAAAATGCGAGGAAGCTCAGCCACGTGAGTGCATGAAGAAAAAAATGCTTTCCTACGCCTGAGTGCATGAGGAAAAATGCCCCAGAGCTCTAGAAAACGCATGAAGAAGAGAGGACGTGAATGAATGAATGGGTGGGCAGATGTTTTATGGTTTTTACTTGCCAAGGAATTCAAAACATGTTTTCCAAAATATCACAGCTTCTCCGATTCGAATTTGGACTGCCATACTCTTCCCATCCCTAGCATTAACTAACTCAACCACTTTTGGATGACTGGGCACACAAGACTAAATGGGTAGTTGACCACTTCATGGGTTTTCCCTTAAACATTTGGCTGGACATTATTGGCTCAAGGTTTGAATACCCCCCCCCCCTTATTCTTAGGAAATCAAGCCCCTGTCTCATTTTTGTTGCATTGACATAGCTAGTTGTGGGTATTTTATTAATTACATATTTACATGATGTAGAAAATTATATTGTTCCGTTGGCTAGCACAATGACCATTGGAATCGATTTTAGTTGCCGAAACATAGAAGACTAAATCCATGGCGGGGCATTTTTCTTGAGCTCCACACCATGATTTATTAATGCTATTCACATCATTTATAATTTAATGCAATTGGGGTTGAAACCGGGGTATTACACAAAACCTGTGCAAAATGCAAACAAGTGGGGGTGTTATTCAAGGATAAAGGCATTCAACAAGTGGACACATATCTTGAGTTATAAAGACTATAGATAAGCAAGAGATGGATGTGTTGAAGTAATCTTATAGAAGAAAGACTTGAAGATAATCTATTTTGGAAAAACTTCATTTTCATAGGGTATTAATGGCTCGCTGGTCGCAAAAAAAGTTTTATGTAGCATAGCCAAATTGCGTAGATCAATATATGATGAACAATAAGAAGAGTGCTATATAGAAGGATTCTAATATTCAAGATGTGCGAAGTCATTACACAGTGAAATATGCAGACCATAGAGCCATAGAAGCAGCTGAGTTCAGAACACTGGTCAACACAGAATTGTAGTTCACAAACAGTTGAGGGCAGCGCCCTCAATTTTTTTTGTAAGTATTTCAATTTCACACAATATGGCACATAAACATGCTACCATTTTACCATCTTTCTAGCCCTTGCAATCCCATTGAAAAACCTGTTGAATTTCCCTGTTTCAATGAAATGTTCATTTTCCTTCTGATATGTCGGTAAAATTCCAAACTTCCACCCAACGCATCGGAAAAATTCTCAGGTTTCGTCCAAAATGCATCGACGACTTCGCCTGATTCCTTCCGACGTTTCCTTTCGCTACGTCAGATTTTTTTTTGACTTTCATCTGCCGCTGTGTCGATTTTTTTTTTTACTTTCACTCGCCACTTGTCGGCTCAACCCAGCCAATAGTCATCGACTTGATTCTCAACTTCCACCCGTCGCATATCGGCTCGATTTCCAACTTTCACCCGACACATGTTGACTCAAATCTTCCGATGTGCTCAACCAATGTTGCGGCCAATTTCACCAAAATTTTTCGATTTCCATCCCTCATTGAAGAAAAATTGCTAACTTCCTTCTAATGCGTCGGAAATAATTTTGATTTCCATCCGCTGCGCCGAGTCAGAAAACTTTCGCAATTTCTTCCGATTTCCATACTTAGAAATATTTTCTGAAAAAAATTCTGTCCGCTTGACTCAGTCAACATGCATCGGTTCACATCTTGTTGAGCCTTCCATCGTTGCGTGAAACAAGTTCCCTTCTCTTATCGACGCCATCGGCTTGTCTCTCATCAACCCACCCACCACTGTGCCTCACCTTCAGCCAACCCAGCTGCCACTATGGCTTGCCCTCAACTGATTCTTCTTACCGAATACTCCGACATGCCTTGGATGCATTCCCTCTTAGCTCCTTCTTTCCAACGTAGCCGACGAATTAGCTCTTTTTTTGCTTTCTTAGCCACCCCACAAAAATAAGAAAGATCAACACTTAGAAAAAATCAGGATTTTTCTACTTGCCTCTTCTTCTTGGTGAACGCAGAAGCTGATTTTGCCTCTGTCAGCTGTTCAACTTGGTCCATTGAGGCCCAATGTTGCAACACAGCTATGATACCACACTATCACATCCCCACCTTTCTACCAGAGAGAGGACATGACTAATGCTACTATCATATCTGAAAAACTAGCCCCATGAACATGATAATTAAAATTTAAATGCATTGAAGATAACACATATAGATGCCTAATGCAATTTACAATTGAAGCATACAAATTCATTTCAAGCATTCAACACATTAGACATGTTCATCATATTTCATTAAAAAAATACGAATCTATAGATTAACACAGAGATACTTATCTTGTGAAGAAGCTTCCACGCAACCAGCTATGTCATTGCAACGTTCCACCCAACCATCGGCCAGTGTGCTCCTTACTCTCTCAACATCACTACCACCCCCGAGTTGGGCATGATTTCCACTTGGAACTAGGGGACACAGAATTACACACATCAAGGCCAAATACCCACAATCAATCGAATAACCACATCCAAACACAGTCATCCCACTAACAGGTGGATTCTTATACTTACTCAGCCAAACCAACACATGGATGCACTACACAACAAAATACACAATTCCAGGTAGAGGGAAACAACTTTGGCAACAAAATGAATTGCCAAGATGGGTGAAAACAACCCCCTAACAACAATTCAATTCCCAGGGATGTTTTGGCCCTAACATGGCCAAAACAGACTCAACAACACCCAAGAAAATTGTGGGTCTCTCCTCCCACTCGTTGGGAATTACAAAAAACGATTTCCAGGTGGGAAAACAATGGGAAATGCAGCCAAATCATGGGGGAAGAAACCCACTCACTGATCATTACAAAAACGAATTCCCATCCTGGGGAAATTGAAGAAAACGACTTCCCACGTGAGGGAAAACATATAGCAAACCAAAAACATGAGAAAGCTCAGCCACGTGAGTGCATGAAGAAAAAAAAGCCTTCCTGCGCGTGAGTACATGAGGAAAAACAACCAAGAGCTCTAGAAAACGCATGAGGAAGAGAGGATGTGAATGAATGAATGGGCAGATGTTTTAGGGTTTTTACTTTCCCAGGAAGTCAAAACATGTTTTCCAAAATCTGATGGCTTCTCCAATTCAAATTTGGACTGCCATATTCTTCCCATCCCTAGCATTAACTAACTCAAGCACTTTTGGATGACTGGGCACACAAGACCAAATGGGTATTTGACCATTTTATGGGTTTTCCTTTAGACATTTGGCTGAACATTATTGGCTCAAGGTTTTAATATTCCTCCCCCCCCCCTATCCTTAGGAAATCAGGCCCCCATCTCATTCTTGTTGCATTGACATAGCTAGTTGTGGGTATTTTCTTAATTGCATATTTACATGATGTAGAAAATTATATTGTTCCGTAGGATAGCACGATGACCATTGGCATTGATTTTAATTACCTAAATGTAGAAGACTAAATCCATGGTGGGGCCTTTGCCTTGGGCTCCACACCATGATTTATTAATGCTATTTACATCATTTATAATTTAATGCAATTGGGGTTGAAACCGGGGTATTACATAAAACCTGTGCAAAATGCAAACAAGTGGGGGTGTTATTCAAGGATAAAGACCTTCAACAAGTGGAAACATCTCTTGAGTTAGGAAGAGTATAGATAAGCAAGAAATGGGTGTGTTGAAGTAATCTTATAGAATGAAGAATTGAAGATAACCTGTTTTGGAAAAACTTCATTTTCATAGGGTATCAATGGCTCGTTGGTCGCAAAAAGAGTTTTATGTAGTAGATCCAAATTGCATAGATAAATATATGATGAGCAACAAGCATAGCGCTATATATAAGGATACTGATATTTAAGATGTGCAAAGTCATTACACAGTGAAAGATGCAGACCATAGATCCGCAGAAGCGACTGAGTTCAGAACACTGGTAAACACATAAATGTAGTTCACAAATAATGAAAATAACTCAGTGTTCATAGAGTATGTGATACAAAAGGATTGAATATATTGCAGTAACTATCACACATCCCACACAAGTAAACTGATTGCCTTGACAAAGATATTAAGAGGAAAGATTTATTTAAAGATTGTATATGGTGAATTAAATTACATTAACACCCAAACAGAGTCAAACTCTAATGGGTTCGTTTCCCATTCTAATCTATGGCCACACTATACATATTATGGTATGCGGGCTACATCAAATAAAACTCAACACAATTCAAATAAACATTAATCAAACCCTCACGCTACAACAAGGTCATAAGACCCTGCTTTCTACCCAATGCTGTGAGAACGACCTTGACCAAGTAAACATTATACGGAGTCCATTTTAAAGTCTAAATCACAGTAACAAAGGCCATCGTGGCTTGGACCCCTAGCAAGCTTTATATATATACAATCCACATACATATACTAAACTAAAGAAAGCATTAAAAATAGTAAACAACCCTTTTAAACCATGCGCAACATTCACCCAAGCCACGACAATGCCAAAAAAAAATACACAATATGCTTTTATTAACAAAACTACCTTGTTAACGATTTAACCCATAAACTAGTAAATGAGATACAAATAGTAACGATATACATCAGAGCTATCACAGCCATTAAGGAGAAGGCTTAAGCTGCATACGACTTGGTCTTCAAACCCACTGTTTACCATTACAACAAATTAAAAATACTCAATACATAAACTTCAACAAAGGCGTATTCCTGTTCCTAAAACGTTGTTAATAAACCATTAACACATCATACACTTTCCACAAACAGTAAGAAAAATAACGATGGGCATTTCCAGTAAAATGCAGGGTATTTACATTGCACAATATTTCCATCATCGTAGTCTGTTCACACAGTCACCATTAAAATCCAAAATGAAGTCCACATAGGCATGCCAATGGGTTACGACACCGTTGCAAGAAATGGTGCAGCCCATGGCTAAAAGGACCAAACCTTTTATAATTTACAAACCCCAAATTTATACACAGAGCCAAGGGAAACACGATTTTACCCATGACCATAAGCCACTAAAAATTTGAGTTAAAAACCCACGTCCGAGAAATTACATGCTTGAAGGCGAATTCAAATCAACACAGTGAAGCCCCAAAACCAAACAACAAAGACATCACACAATTAGGCCGAGAGATAACAAGAATTGGCTTGTTGGAAGGCTTAGCTTACACCATTGGAATCACACAGGAACCAACGATGAGCTTTGAACCATGATACTCTCCACAAACCCTAGCACCTACAACCATCCACAAACTAGGTGGGAAGTAAGACAACATTTAAATGCATCAATGTCAAACCATCGAAATACTTTGAAGCCAAACGAGCCCTTACCTTCGTGGCCATGGAGGTCGCCTTCATTAACCTTTGTGCAGAGCCAAGAAAAAACCCAAATGACCAACAAAATGCAAAAACCATTGTGAGCCAAGCCTAAGGGAATGCTTCCACGAAAACCAAGGTGCATTAATGGAACCAACTGGTTTCCACCACCAAATCCAAAACCCACTATGGTATAGTTTAGTAATGTCAATTTGGTAATGGCCTCCTTTACCATGTAATTGTTAAACCCCATCTTATAAGGCCCAAACCATATGTTATATCGCCACCCCAAGCATATCACCTTGTAATATTACAATGTTTATGTTATAGTAAGGTTTAGTACCATGTAATGTTAAGGTTTAGTGCATAGTCCATGTTGGGTGTGCGCTAGCCTTAAGTCAATCCATGATATAGGTTTTAAACATAACATGTAAAACTTAGGCATTAAGCCATAAACCAATACAATACAATTAATCCCTAAGATTATGCTTAGTGAACATGACATATGCAATATTGTTAAATATTTGACCCTAATAAAAACCAACGGTTCGTCCTTAGGCCAAGATAATAACCTGCAGTACGAGATACATAGGAAATATTAATAGATATCATAAACAAACATAGAATGAAGTTAATACTAATATGTAAAACAACAAATCACAATACCATAATGAAGTATAAGTAATGTACATGAAATTTAGCAGTAAGAGCTAAATTGACAAGAATAATATTTTTTACTTGGTTATAATTTATGAGTCAACAAAGAACCAAAGACAACCAACAGTAGGATTCTTTATATTCAAAAACTTCCAAGTACTCTTTGAACAAGACCCCATCACAAAGTGAACTGCATGTGAAATAAAAAAGGTGCCTTAGTTCAGAGAACTAAGTAAGCCCGAGAACAAGTAAACACCTTTACCTCTCAAACCATCATGGGAGAAAGAGTCCCGCCACTCCGCCCACTTTGTTTCCACAAAAAAAGTTAAGTTAGGACTTTATAATTAACAAGTGCGACTATGCAGAAAGGACGAAGCATTTAAATCCAGTGATGACACATAAGCGACAAAAATTTAAACATAATACTAAGAAGTAAACAACAGTACAACATCATAAGTAGGACACATTAAAAATAATGACTGAAATTAAAAGACAGAACGTAAGAAAAACTTATGAATAAACAGTGGTACATGAAGTGTATGATATAGATCTGCAAGTGAATAATGTTCCGTCTCGGTAGTTTTTACTAGCCTATATATTTTTTTTCGATTTTTTGCGACATTACAAGTGGTATCAAAGCCCAGTTTCAATACTAAAAGACCTATGGGTGCACCAAGCTATCATCGCAGAGAAAATGAAGTATAATATTAAATTTTGGTTTCTAACAAAAATGTTTCCTATTATTAATTTTTTTTTTTGCAGTTACAGGAATTTTTACAGCACTGTTCAGTTTATGAATACTGAGTAAGAAAATGGTCAGTAAGGAAATATCCCACTCTGGAAGTAGAGTTGGTGGTAGAGCTAAACTCTGATGTTTTTAAAACTTTACATATTATTCAAGCTGAATTGAAAAGTTTCAAAGAAGACATCTTGAACGAAAGGAAGGATCATAAAGCTATAAATGAAGCCTTACTGTGAAATATGACAGGAGGAATCCCGTAAGGTAAACCTACTCAGTCCACAAATAGTTCCAAAAGAGAACCTTACCCAAAATGGGCCAGTAGCCCAAGAGGAGAGGAAAAATAAGAACGCATCCATGAAGCACCAAAGGGATACCATCACAGTCCTTCTAGTGGTGACTCTCTTTCTCCACGGAGAAAGAAGCAAAGGATTGATGACAGTCTTCAGGGGGAGTTTTAAAAAATAAGAGCCCCAACCTATGAAGGTGAAGTAAACACTAGGGAAAATGCTGAAGAATGGTTGCTGGGCATGAGTAAGTATTTCCAAGTTCATAACTACTCAAGTGAGATGAAGGCTAGGCTTGCCATCTATAACTTAAATGGTAAGGTGACAAGATGGTGGAGGGATTTAAAACACACCAAGAAAGATGAGCTGCGGGAAATACGCTAGGATACTTTCTGAAAGCTTTTCCAAGAAAAATATATGTCTGAAAGGTTCTTTGACTGAAAAGTGAAAGAGTTTCATGAACTAAGCATGTGATCCATGACTATGGACGCATTTATTAATAGATTTCTAGAGCTATTGCATTATGTACCATACACCAAAGAATAAAAGGTAAAGATCCAACAGAACTCCTAGGATTTCTTCCTCCCAGTTTTCGGGACAAGATTGAATTCGACGTGCCTAATACTTTGGATACCACGCTGCACAAAGCTAGGCTCTGTTATGACCATGGAAAACTGAGGTAGGAGAACCTAAACTGAAATCAAGACAAATCAAAGAAATTCTCTGATAACCGCAAACCTAGGTCCAACCCAGAGTTATATAGAAAGTAAAATAATATCTTTCAAGAGAAAAAGAACTTTAATAGATCTGGTACCAAGCCTTATGTACCAGCTGCTAATGTTAACAAACCAGTAGCAAGTGGAGCCAATGATACCCCACTACAAATCAAGTGCTGGAAATGCAGCGGGCCTCATTATGCCTGAGATCGTAAGAGCAAGACCGGTGGGGTCTTGCACAACTTACAAGAAGGACCAACTGTCGAGGACATAGTTGGAACACCCCGAATCTATGCAGAATTGGATGGCCGACATGCAGATCATCAAGCTATGATGGTTGATATAGAAGGTAAGATCTTGAACACTTCTGTTTCAATACTTATTAATCCTGGTGCTTGCCAGAGCTATGTTGCACCTAAAATTGTTGATATATGCAAACTAGGAAAAGTTAAGCATGATAAAGCTTGGATGGTACAGTTAGCCACCGGTACTAAATGAAAAGTTTCAAAAATTGTTAAAGAATGTGAGGTAAACCTGAATGGTTTTATTACGAAAATGAACCTAAACATCCTACCTTTAGGATCGTACCATGTACTTATCGGCATGGACTGGATGGAACAACACCATGTCATGCTCGATTGTTTGCACAAGTATATTTTGTGTACTGATAGCCTAGGGAACCAAGTGAAGGTTCAGGGCATTCCAAAGAAAGTTTCTGTAAGACAAATATCTGCCTTACAAGCAAAGAAATGCGTTAGGAAAGGCTGCAAGTTGTTTGTAGTAAACATCTGGGACATAGAGTCTGGTAGGGAACAACACATAAAAGGCTTCCCCGTTCTTGAAGAAATCAAGGATGTGTTTCCCAAGGAAATCCCCAAACTACCTAGAAAATGATACCTAGACTTTTCCATCGAATTGACCCCAGGATCAGTTTCGGCCTCCAAAGCCCCTTACCGCATGAGTGCACCTGAGTTGGTGGAACTCAAACTGCAGTTGCAGGATTTGATAGAGAAAGGGTATATCCGACCTAGTGTGTCCCCTTGGGGAGAACCGATATTATTTGTAAAGAAGAAAGACAGTACGATGCGGATTTGCATCGATTACCGTTAGTTGAACAAAATGATGATCAAGAACCTTTACCCACTCCCCAAGATCGATGACTTGTTCGATCATGTGGGAGGAGCCAAAATATTTTCAAAGATTGACCTATGATTCGTGTACCATTAGGTAATATTTCATGATGATGATATTCACAAAACCTCCTTTTGTACAAGGTACGAGCACTACGAGTTTGTAGTGATGCTGTTCAAGTTGACCAATGCACCCACGAACTTTATGTGTATGATGAATATCATATTTAGTAGGAATATGGATAAGTTTGTCCTAGTATTTATAGATTACATACTGGTTTATTCAAAGAATAAAGAAGAACATGAAGAACACCTTCGCATAGTACTACAAGTGTTGAGATAACACCATATTTACGCTAAGTTTAGTAAATGCAATTTTTACAAACCACAAATATAGTATCTAGGTCACATTATCTTCAAGACATGGATAGCTGTGGACCCAGAAAAGATTAAAGCCATAAAGGATTGGCCTACCCCTACTAGTGTCACTGATGTTAGGTCATTTTTGGGATTATCTAGATATTATCGAAAGTTCATTGAGAACTTCTCGAGAATCACTTGCCCCATGACCCCTTTGCAAAAGAAAGCAAGTAAGTTCTTATGGACCGCTAAGTGTAAAGAAAGTTTTCAAAAGCTTAAGAAGTTTTTGATGACCGCACTAGTGTTACGAATTGTGGATCCCAATGGGGATTTCGTTGTTTGCGCAGATGCATGCAAGGAAGGACTTGGAGGAGTCCTCTTGCAAAATGATCACGTGATCTATTATGAGTCACAGAAGTTAAAAGAACATGAGCAGAATTACCCTACACATGATCTTGAGTTAGCTGCCATCATCCATGCTTTGAGGATGTGGAGGTGTTGATGTATTTGTAACTTCAGAATGTATTCACCTATGTATCTTATGTTGGACAGATTAAAGTAACTGAGAGGGGAGGGGGTGAATCAGTTGCATAACAAAGTGCTTCTTTTAAAATGATGTTTCAGATTTATTATGGACATATGTTTAAACCATTCAACATATAGCAGCAAATTAAATAACAGTCAACATTCAATCACATCAACGAACACAAGACACAATGTTTTCATGAGGAAACAATAAAAACTCTTCTTCTTAAGAATGAAAGGTAAGCTCCAACTCCTCTTTACATTCTTTTATTTTTCCTGAGCTTCAACCCAGACGAGGCTGCTACCTCTGGAAGCTCCAACTTCCAATTATATAAGCACCAACTTGTTTCTATTTTCTAGCTACAACCAGAGGGATGCTACAACACCCCATAGAACTCTGTTCTCCCTTGCTCCACCCTACCACCCAGAGAACTCTTTGAATTACAGAATGAATCAAACCCTTGCAACCCCTTACTGTCTGTGACTAGGCTTTATAAATCAACATTTACATTATGATTTTGAATTAGATAGTATTGCAGATATTCACAACAGATGTTATAATTCTATCTCTGTACATTTTTCTCTGTTTATCATCAAGACTAAGCACATACATAACTCACTGAGACTATCACTGTATCATTCATATATTATTTCTCATCTGGACTCTTCATACTCTGCAACAATCATCGTATCCAGCTCTTCAATTCTTTTCTGTAATGTGCTCAATCTCTTATATTCGAAATTACCTTACTGAACAGCACACTTTTTTTCATCTGCTTGCTACAATATATATATATATATATATATATATATATATATATATTCCACTTGATTCCCATTCTCTCCATTCAAAATGGTTACGGACTTTCCATTTTCCATCTAATTACAAATGAGACACAGTTAATAGGTCTCGAATGCTGATCTGTACAAAACGATTCACATTCCATGAATATCATAGATTCTCAAAAGTCTCTAACTGAAAAAAACTTTAAGTCCTTCGAATGCCCAGTTTGTCCGACTCTCTGCATTCCACGAATAGTCATCATTGAATCAATACTATGCTAGACTCTTCAAGTTCCACTATTTCCAGATCAAAGGACCCTGGGTTCGGCTCTGAATATGGAAACTTCCTCTGTATATAATAGTACTATGTCGCAGCGGACACATATGTGAATTAAAATTCTGCTGTTTCGGAAGAGGGACGGGAAACTAGCTCCGATGAGCTCTGTCTCAATCGGCTGTCTTTTGGGTTTCGAGTCGGAAGTTTTTTTTATTTTGGATTCCGCCGTTGCGGCTGCCGAAATCCTTTATACCTCCACCGTTGCGGCTCCCGTTTAGCTCTGACTTCCAATGTTTTGAAGCTCCGATGTTGTGGCTCCTGTTCCACTTTTCGCTCCGACATTGCGGAAGGGGATGTCCTTCTGACTTCCGATGTTTTAAAGCTCCGACGTTGTGGCTCCCGTTCCGCTTTTCGTTCCAACGTTGTAGAAGGGGATGTCCTTCCGACATTTAGTCGTTTCTCCTTCACTCGCCGATATGTTTGTTTGCCCATTGTCGCCGATCCTTGTGGTGTGGGCTTCCGCCGTTGCGGATGAAGAAGCCACTACCCTTCCACCGTTGTGGATGAAAAATCACTATCCTTCCGGCCGCTTTGTTTCAGATCCTGCCCATTCTGTATAGTGTGATCAAATTATTCATTTAAAACTCTATTTTATATATGTGAATCGCTATATAGATGTAACACTATGTTTCAATGAGACTTCGTATGTTAAGTTCCATGGTATAGAATAGCGCTGAGTTTCAATATAATGCTATTGATATATAACATGATAACTCTATGCTGATAACATATGTAAAATTTGTAACATTTGATCGTTTTTATCCTTCTGTTTCATTTATTTGAATGTATAACAAAATCCTCTGTTGTAGTGAATTGTGTAATCATCCTTTTCAATATGCGGGTATTCTGTGCAACATTTAGAGCTGTGACATTATTCTCATCTGTGGCTGTAACATTAACATTTGCTTTATTACTGCTGCGACTTCCTTTGATTCATCCTGCTGTGGCTTTGCCTGTGAGTGAAACATTCAAATTTTGGCATATGGCAACATTCAGACTGTCTAGAAAAATTGGCTAACAAACTCCCCCTTTGACATGATGACAAACTTTGAAATCTTTCTCCCCCTTTTGACATCCATGGCAAAGATAGAAAGAGAACTCCCCCTGTGAATATGTCTCCCCCTGTTACTGTGAGACAACTAACAGCTGAAAAAATGAAACCAATCTGTACTGAATATGTTCAGAAAGCAAGAGAACACATAAATAACCAAAATCTGGAACCATTTGCCACCAGGAAATCAGAACCTGTAATGTGAATGAAAAAAAATATTCAGAGAGGACAAACCCCCAACTGAGCTTGAAGCATTTCAAACTGAGATTTGGGAAGGGGCTTAGTGAAAATATCAGCAATCTAGTGTTTTGTTCCAACATATTCAAGCTTAAAAACTTTGGACAACACCTTCTCTCTCAGAAAATGATATTTGATGGGTATGTGTTTAGTCTTTGAATGCATCACTGGGTTCTTTGAAATGCTTATTGCACTTGTATTATCACAGAAAATGGGAATGGGATCATCATTCTGTATGTGCATATCCTTCAACATCTACTTCATCCAAAGAATATGGGTGCAACATCCTGCTGCTACTATATACTCTGCTTTAGCTGTAGATAATGAAATAGATGATTGTTTCTTACTGGACCAGCTTACCAAACAACCTCCAAGAAAGAAGGCAGCACCACTGGTACTTTTGCGGTCATCAACACATCCAGCCCAGTCATCATCAGTAAATGCATATAAATCCAGAGAGTTATCTTTTGGATACCATAAACCATGATTTGCTGTTCCTTTTAAGTATCTGAAAATCCTCTTTACAGCCAACAAGTGACCATTCTTAGGTGAAGCCTGAAATCTTCCAACCTGACAAACAACATGCATAATGTCTGGCCTAGTTGCTGTAGCATAGAGTAAACTGCCAATCATGGATCTGTACATAGTCTGGTCTACATCTCCAGAGTTATCATCTTTACTGAGTTTACATCCAGTGACCATAGGTGTACCTACTGGCTTACAGTCCTCCATTTTGAATTTCTTTAACATTTCATTAATGTATTTAGTCTGATAGATAGAGATACCTCTGTCACATTGATTGATTTGTAATCCAAGAAAGAGCTTCATTTCTCCTAGAATAGACATTTCGAATTCCTGCTACATGCTTTCAGCAAACTTTGTGCTCAGTCTATCATCGTCACTCCCAAAAATTATGTCATCAACATAAAATTCTATAATAATAAGGTTGTTATTCTCTTCTTTAATGTACAGGTTACTATCTGTGTGACCTTTCTTGAATCCTTGTTGCATTAAGTAGTTATCTACTCTAGAGTACCATGCCCTAGGTGCTTGATTTAATCCATATAATGCTTTCCTCAATCTGTAAACAAACTGTGATGCATCCTGTACATGAAATCCTTCTGGCTGCTCCATGTAGACTTCCTCTTCCAGATCACCATTTAGAAAAGCTGACTTCACATCCATTTGGTAGAATTTAATTTGTTTGGAGCTGGCATATGCTAGAATCAACCTTATTGCTTCCATTCTAGCAACAGGGGAAAATGTTTCACTGTAATCAATCCCTTCTACCTGTGCATAACCTTTGCAAACTAGTCTTGCTTTATTTCTGGTTACTTTTCCTGTATCATCCAGTTTATTCCTGAAAACCCACTTAGCTCCTATTACATTTGTGTTTGCAGGTCTAGGAACTAGTTCCCAAGTGTTATTCTTTTCGATTTGGCTAAGCTCTTCCTTCATAGCATTTACCCAATGTTCATCTTTGATAGCTTCATTCACATTTTTTGGTTCAGTCAGAGAGAGAAGTGATACTTGATTTTCAAGGATGGGTTGCTGTCTTTTACTTCTTGTCTCGACACCTGAGTTTATCTCCCCAATAATCAATTCTTCAGGGTGATTTTTTTGTATTCGACTACTTGGATATTTTGTTGAAATTGTATTTTTTGAAGGACTGAAGCATTGTTCATCATCACTTGTATATCTGTCACTGTCATCAGCCTTAACCTCTTCTATTTCATCCTCTTCATCATTTGACCTGTGCTTGTCAAATATATCATGAGTCTCAAACTCCTTTTGCTTAGTCTTTGATTTTAAGAATGCAGATTCATCAAATGTTACATTTATTGCTTCAATGATATTTCTTAGTCTGAAATTATAACATTTATATGCTTTTCTAGAACAGGAGTAGCCAACTAATACTCCATCATCGGTTCTAGAGTCTAATTTTCCCAAATGTGGATCTACTCATTTGATATAACACTTATAGCCAAAGATCCTGAAATGTTTAACGCTGGCTGGTATTCCTTTCCACATTTTATATGGCGTGATAGACTGGTTATTTCTTAGCAGACATCGATTCAGAATGTGAACTGCTGTGTGAATAACTTGAGGCCAAAGCACATTACTCAACTTTGCTTCATGGAGCATGGTTCTAGCCATCTCTACTACTGTTCTGTTTTTCCTTTCTACTACCCCATTCTGCTGAGGTGTTTCAGTCACAGAGAAGTGTCTCTTTATCCCGTTCACATCACAAAATTTGTTAAATTCATTTGACACGTACTCTCCTCCATTATTAGATCTCAGGCACTTTATTTTCTTGTCACATTCATTTTCAACAAATTCTTTAAACGTTTGAAAACAGTCAAAAGCTTCAGATTTCTTTTTCAATAAGTAAAGCCAAGTCATTCTAGTGTGATCATCCACAAATAATATGAAATAATTTTCTCCTTTCATCCCTTTTGTTCTCATGGACCCACAAATATCAGTATGCACTATCTCAAGCGGTTTAGTTGTGGAGTATTCTTTTGTTTTAAATCTGACTCTTGTTTGTTTCCCATGTTGGCATTGCTTGCACACTGAACCTGAGAGATTCTTTAAAGATGGTAAATCTTTTACAGCTTCATTATTACTCATATTGATCAGATTATCAAAATTGATGTGACCTAGTCTCTTGTGCCACAACCAGCTTTCATTCTCATTACTAAGACAACATTCATTCTTTTTCTCATCTAGAATATGGACATTGCTTGAACTTCTTGTGGTTGTACCTATTAGTTTATCTGTTTTCAAATCTCTGATTTGACATCCATTTGAATCAAATATCATGTAGTGTCGCTTTTCACATGTTTGACTAACACTCAGCAAGTTGTGTTCCATGTCTTCTATCAACAGGACATTTTCAGCCAAGTTTTTCTTACTGTTTAAACATACAGTCCCTCTTCCAATGATTCTAGCTGTCTGATCATTCCCAAATGTGACAGACCCCTCTTTTACTTTGTCTAGTTTGATAAACAAATGTTTACTTCCTGTCATATGTTTGGAGCATCCACTGTCTATTATCCATTTGATTTTATGTTCAGCTTGTAGGGCTACGTTACAATTTTCAGCCTTCAGATTTTCAGTCTTCCTTTTCCATATTTGAGTTTGTTGATGAGTATAGATGGGTTTACTAACTTTCTGAAAGTTGGTAGGGAAATTTCTTGAAATATGGCCAAAATTTTGACACTTATAACATTCTGTTTCATGGTTTAAAATATCAAATCTGCTATGAGTATTACTATTTCTGTTTTGACTTGTCACATCCAATATTTTTCCATATCCATGTCTAGACTTCTCATAACCATTATATTCATGTATTTTTCTTGAAAAAATAGTACAAAACGCAGCCTTGTGTCCATAATTGTAACAAAAAAAAATAGCCATTAAACTTATTCTGATACCCGTCATGTGTCTTTTTCTGAACAATTGGTCTTGATTTTTCTTCCTGTTTCTCAACCACTGAATTCTCATCAGCTCCTTTCTCATTCTTCTTTTCTGTATCTGTTTCTTTCAAAAT
>LPNX010070211.1:0-10021 GCA_001517045.1 Pseudotsuga menziesii | reverse complement strand
TTAAGTCCTTTGAATGCCCAGTTTGTCTGACTCTCTGCATTCCACGAATAGTCATCATCGAATCAATACTGTGCTAGACTCTTCAAGTTCCACTGTTTCAAGATCAAAGGACCCTGGGTTCGGCTCTGAATATGGAGACTTCCTCTGTATATAACAGTGCTATGCCACAACGGACACATATGTGAATTAAACTTCCACCGTTTCAGAAGAGGGACGGGCAACTAGCTCCGATGAGCTCTGTCTCAATCAGCTGTCTTTTGGGTTTCGAGTGAAAAGTTTTGTTATTTTGGCTTCCACCGTTGCGGCTCTCAAAAGCCTTTATACCTCCGCCGTTGCGGCTCTTGTTCCGCTCCGACTTCCGATGTTTTGAAGCTCCGACGTTGCGGCTCCTGTTTCGCTTTTCGCTCCGACGTTGCGGAAGGGGACGTCCTTCCGAATTCTGATGTTTTAAAGCTCCGACGTTGTGGCTCCCGTTCCTCTTTTCACTCCGACGTTGCAGAAGGGGATGTCCTTCCGACATTTAGTCGTTTCTCGTCCGCTCGCCGATATGTTTTTTTTCCCATTGTCGCCTATCCTTGTGTTGTGGGCTTCCGCCGTTGTGGATGAAGAAGCCACTACCCTTCCGTCGTTGCGGATGAAAAATCACTATCCTTTCGGCCGCTTTGTTTTAGATCCTTCCCATTCTGTATAGTGTGATCAAATTATTCATTTAAAACTTTGTTTTATATATGTGAATCGTTGTATAGATGTAACACTATGTTTCAATGAGACTTCGTATGTTAAGCTCCATGGTATAGAATAGCGCTGAGTTTCAATATAATGCTGTTGATATATAACATGATAACTCTATGCTGATAACATATGTAACATTTGTAACATTTGATCGTTTTTATCCTTCTGTTTCATTTATTTGAATGTATAACAAAATCCTCTGTTGTAGTGAATTGTGTAATAATCCTTTTCAATATGCGGGTATTCTGTGCAACATTTAGAGCTGTGACATTATTCTCATCTGTGGCTGTAACATTAACATTTGCTTTATTACTGCTGTGACTTCCTTTGATTCATCCTGCTATGGCTTTTCCTGTGAGTGAAACATTCAAAGTTTGGCATATGGCAACATTCAGACTGTGTAGCAAAACTGGCTAACAGCTTATGTCCTGTACCCCAATGTTTATTCCGAGATGTTTCTATAATGTAAATGAGTCATGTCATTCCCCGATGTTCCGAGCAGGAGGATCTATAATGTAAACAAGTCATGTCAAGTCATTGTGGGTAACCCTCCTATTTTTCAAGGGTTAAAGTCCCCGCATTTTTGGGGCACTAGGGTTATTAGACTCTCCTAGAGAAGTCGACCCTAGTAGGGTTTTAGTGAAGTCGAGAATTAGTATAAATAGAGAGTGAGCCTCTCTATTTATCACACACTCACTCACTCTCAGTTGTAGCGCATAGCCGAGGAAGAAGAAGACACTGGGGATAGGAAGAAAGAGGTTGCTACTGACGAGAGATCATCTTACTGTTTTGGGGTTTTACTTTTGGTGCTGATTCTATCTCTAAGGAAGTTGCAGGGTTTTCTCCATTTATGGTTTCCCCGAGGAAAAACACCGTGTTCATTGTCTCTTGTGTTTGATTTTTGTGCTTTTTATTCTCTCAGTTAAAGATCCTAATAATGCTAGCTTAATGTTAAAAATCTAACATGGTGTTAGAGCTAACCTGAGAAGAAGACACTGTGCAGTTGCGGGAACTAGGGCTTCCTACTTTGTGGATATTCCTCCATATATTTTCAGAAAAAGAAGGTTGGATTAACTCTCCTCCTTAGGGCGCATCTTTCTGTCGAAGCAGAATCCAATTCTGAGGTTTTTCAGTGTTGGACCCAACATTGCTGCCAGAAATTAGGGCTTTCCACAAAAGTGGAATTTTTCAGTGAGCCTAGGCCTGGATTGATCTCCTCCATGAAGTCGAATTTAGGGATCAAATTCAAAGCATTTGGTTGGACAGAACTCTGGAAAAGTAAAACCCTAATTTTCTTTTGAACCAACACTGCAGGATTTCAGCTCCAAATCCATATCCGACATCTTGACCTGGTAAGATCTAAATCTTTTGTATTTCCATTTGAGGTTCTCAGTTAAGATGTTTCATCATACCAAGCTTGATGAAAATATTGAGGGATCTGATAACTTCTGATCCTGAAAGTATAGGATCTCCCTAGTCCTTGAAGAAAATGAGTTGGACTCCTACATCCATGAGGAGGTTCTAGTTCCAGAGGGAGATGAGGCTAAGGCCTTACATAAGAAGAAGTTGGCTATGGCAAAGAGGATTATTGCTGATTCTATCAAGGATCACCTCATACCATAGGTGTCCTCCCTAAAGACACCTACAGCTATGTTTGATTCCCTAACCAAATTGTTTGAAGGGAAGAACATAAACCAGACGATGACTTTGAGAAACTAGCTAAAGAATGTAAAGATCTAGAATGCAAAAACCATCCAGTCTTACTTTACAAGGGTCTCTCATATTGAACTGTTGGGAAATAGGGCAGACCCGGGTTTAATCCTTTTATGTCGTACCAACAAAAGACCCACAGTGTTGGTCCTTTCGGCAACAACCTGCGTGCAGATTGGAGTCTCACCCAAAACAGCTATGGGGTGCCGCAGAATCAGGTTTCTGCAAGCAGAGAGGGATACTACTGTACCTTAGCCTTTAATAAACTTATTAATCAATAATTACACAGCTTTATCATTCACTCATATACAACTTTGCAGATAGATAAACAACCGTGACTTGCTTAACCCACTACAGGGAATTCATAGCGAAGCTTGTTATTAGCAGTGATCTAATTTATCAAATGTATACAGTTATTAATGCATGAAAGACAACAGAAAGAGAAACAACACAAGAAACCACAACACCAGATATAACGTGGTTCACCCCCAGTGTAGGGGCTACGTCCACAAAACTGTGTTTTATTCAACTTGCTACACAACCACAGTTTGATCTGCGCACTCAGCTGCAGATCCCTTCAGTCCTTAAAAGCCGTGCACACAGCAGCAGGCCTCTGCGCACACAGCTGCAGATCTTTCCTTAATCTTCTTACAAAAACCCTCTGCACACAGCTGCAGAGGTCGTCCACGCACACAGCTGGGAATTAACCTTTCCTTACACAATCAACCTTAGCTTCGCCTTTATTTATTTACATAAAAAAGCCTAACCTTTCTTATTTACCCAAGTGCCTATTTATATCGCACTATTTACAAAAACATGGATTCAAACCATGGGCACCCAAAACCCTAAACCTTGGTCTTAAGCCGCGGGTTTATTACAATAGAGGTCTTTGACTCAACCCCCGACACCCCTAACACTATTTTGAGTCAAAACCCGCGGAGTTACCCATCTTAAGGATCGTTGAGGTGCGCGCCCCAACAGGCCCCTAAGACTCACCAGTGTCCAGTCCTGGGGTACTTATCTGCTCGGCTGGTGGTAAAATTTGCTTGGCGAAGACACTATGCGCTGGTTCCTAGAGTCCTTCCTGCTGGTTGTCGGCTGCTTGCTTCTTTCCTTTTTGATATTTATGCTGAGCAAGGCCTTGTGGATCCATCTACACACCCATCCTTTGCTCGGGTTGGCGACACTTAACCATCCACAGCTTGGGGTCCCCTGGAATTGCGTGTCACGCTGCATAAGACACACAGCTGCCATGGTTCTGCTATGCTGAAAGATTTCAGGGTGGGGCTCCCTAGAGTCATTTGGAGAGGTCTTATGGCCTTCGTTGCTCCACGTTAGAGCGAATTTGTGCCTGCCTTCGCCTGATTTAGAGCAAACTTCTGCCTGCCTGTGTACCTAAGTCGAATACGACTGTACTGGTGGATTACTCAAAAGGTTCTGTAGACCTCTCTCTCTGAACTCTCGTACTAGCTCCTGGACTTGACAATTGTTTGACATGGCTCCAGTCGAGCAACCTCCAAGAAGTGCTTCGAGGAAAATTTCACAAGCCAATGTAGCTTACTTATAGAATTCCGTTACAAAATCTGTCAGCATAGTGTATTAATGACACCAAATCTGCTTGAATGCCAAGAATCTCGTCACACCCGGCCTCAGATTTCCCCAAAATCTCATAATTACAGGTATTGAGAGTAGCTCACGTGCCGCTGCTGCCAATTTCATTTTTTCCCATCCATCACATTCTACGCTGCGACATAGTTGGAACCTTCGACACAACGACCACCTTCCACTTCGACACAGTATGACCCTACGACCCCTGACCAACCTTCGACTTTCCATACTTCATCCTTCAGACTGCGATATTCCCTAGTGTTACGAGCAGCTTCTCTTATGGTCCAGTACCCAATTTAAGCTGTCCTGGGTACGTAGACTTTTCTTTCTTGGTGCTACCTCCAATTCTGAGTACCTGGCCCGTCCCTGTACTTTTTTAGACGACTCCTATTTATCATAGAAGGGAAAAGTTCTCCATTTAACTTAGCTAGCTGGACTACGCCCCCATCAGTAACTTTCTATACTATATATGGTCCCTTCCAATGTGTCTTGAAATTTCCTGGGAACTTCATAAATTTGCTGTCATAGAGGAGCACAAGATCACCCTGCTGGAATTGTTTCTTCTTGATGTGTCTGTCATGCCACGCTTTTTCTCGAGCTTTCTGCACCTGTTGCTGGAAACCTGCAATAAATCTATCTTCTTCGAGTTCTAATATCTGTTTCAGTCTCTCTGTCATTATGGATGGGTCATCCATCTCGGTGAAAGCAGATATTCTGAGGCTGGGAACAATGTATTCCATGGGCATGACGGCTTCTTGCCCATAAACCAGTCGAAAAGGTGTATGGCCTGTCAACCTTTTGCAAGTAGTTCTGTAAACCCATAGCACTGCTGGAATTCAAAGGTGGGCCAATCATTTCTGTTAGCATTACAAATCTTTGTTAAAGCATGCTCAAGGATCTTATTAAAATCTTCGACAGTCCCATTTGCTTGTGGATGATAGGCTGCACTTTTCTGATGGTATACTTGAAATTCTTCAGTCAGCACTGCAATAGTTTTATTTAAGAAATGTGATCCTTGATCACTCATAAGGACGCAAGGATACCCAAACCTGGACAAGATGTGATCGAAGATGAATTGCGCAGTTGTAGCAGCGCTACAGTTCTTGACTGGTTGGGCTTCAGCCCAACGGGTAAGGTAGTCCGTAGCTGTAATAATATATTGCGCTCCGGACTTCTTCACGGGGGGGTTGATAGGGACAACAAAGTCAATAGCCCATTTGTCAAAATCTTGTAAGGTTACCTATGGAACTAGGGGCATTTCATCCCGCTTGGATGGTTTTCCTGTCCTCTGACAGACGTCGCAGCTGTGGCAATATTCTCTTGCATCCTTATGAACTGTGGGCCACCATAGGCCGGCTGTCAAAATATTTTTTGCGGTGGTTTTCCCTGCATAATGACCTCCTGCTGCGCCAGAGTGTGCTTCATCCAAAATTAGTGGCCATTCATGCTCCAAGATGCATCTGCGTAGTATTTCATCTGGTCCCATTTTATATAGTTGTCCCGCTATTAAGGTGAAGTCCGCTGCTCGAACCACCAACTGCTTCTTCTGCTGTGTGGTCATCTCAGGGGGTGGAAAACCTGTAGACAAGTATTGAACAATATCCTGAAAATATTCATCAACCATCTGGATAGCAAATAGCTAGGCATCAGGAAGACCTTCATCCAAATTGGTAGGTTCTTCACCTGAGTCGAGCCTCGACAAGTGGTCAGGTCCTAGGTTAAGTCTTCCAGGCTTAACGATGATCTCAAAATCATATTCTTGGAACAGGATCAACCACCGACATATTCTTCCACCTAGCACAGGATTGTTAACCAGATACTTCAAAGCAGAATGGTCAATAAACATCTTAAAATGAGATCCTAGCAGATAATGTCGAAACTTCTGTAGTGCATATACCATAGCGAGACCTTCGCGTTCTGTCGTAGTATAATTTTTCTCTGCTGTGGACAATTTTCTGCTTGCAAAAGAGATAGGGTGATCGATATTACCTACTCCTGATTGAGATAGCACAGTACCCAGAGCAATGGAGGATGCGTCGACATGCACATGGAACTCTTTGTTCCAGTCAGAAAATACTAGAATAGGGGCGGTGACCATTTTTTCCTTTAAAATATCTAAGATTGCTTCACACTCTGGTGTCCACTCGAACTTGATATCTTTCTTCAGCTGCCTCTCCAATGGAGCGGTAATCTGAGCATAGCCTTGGATGAATTTACTGTAGTAGCCGGTGTGACCCAGCGTCGTGCGAAGTTGTTTGACAGACTTCGGGGGTGGCAGGTTCACAATGATAGCGATCTTCACAGGATCCATCATCAATCCCTGCTTACATACAACGTGACCAAGAATAATTCCAAAAGGTGCACAAAAGATACACTTTTTTAGATTCAGGGAAATCTGGTGCTATCTACACTTATTCAACATAAGCCTCAAACTGGTTATATGGTCTTTTACTAGCCCAAAAATGGTCCAATCATCAAAGTAAACTTCTAGGAATTTATGTATGTATTCCTTAAACGCGGAGATGACTACTCTAGAAAATATGGCAGGTGCATTCTTTAACCCAAAGGGCATGACAATATACTGGAAGGATCCCATTTCGGTAGCAAATGATGTCTTATGTCGGTCCTCTGGAGCAATTCGGATTTGATGGTAGCCAAAAAAACCATCAGTAAAAGAGTAAACTTCTTGACCCCCGACATTGTCGAGCACTTCGTCTGTAAAGGGGGTGGGAAAAGGATCATGCAGGCAGGCATCATTGAGTTTTCATAGGTCTACACAGATTCGGATTTCACCCTTAGTCTTCTTCTCCTAGACCACCATAGGACTGACCCACTCAGATTCCTCAACAGGCTCAATTATTCCTGCGGCGAGCATCTTATCCAGCTCCACCCTAACCTTTTCTTTATACTTCGGATTCGATCTATAAGGACGCTGTTTCACAGGTTTTGCATCGGGTTTCAAAGGAATCTTCATTACAACAATATCACCCAGGATACCCCTCATTTCGGAAAACTTTGTTGGAAAGAGATCTTGGTACTCATGGAGAAGTTGGGTTACCTTGCTGACCATCTCCTCATCCCAATAGTCGCCGATTGTAGCAAGCTTAGGCTGTTTTTCGGATCCAATGTTAACTGTGCGCGTCTTCAGGGGATGAGTTACTTCCGGGGCTTCGACTGCTGGTCCATGTATGTCGCAGCATCCTTCTGACTCAGGGATAGCGATGTTGCGCGGGTCGTCATCTTCGTCAACTGCAAAGTTATAACATTCGACTGCGTGGGCTTCTTGTGTGGGCCAATCAGGTCAATATTCTAGTACTTCTTGGGCATCAAATACCTTAGTATGGATTATCCTGATAGATGCATCTAGTGATGGACAGACATCATTAGTAGAGAAAGTATGCATAAAACTATGAACAAGACAGTCCCAACTTACAGTATCTTGGCGAAACTCAGCCTCCGCGTACCAATTTTTTGCTATTGGTTCCAGCGTGTGCACAAATCTATGTACCCATTCATTTTGAGGGACATACTTCCATGCCTCGTAGCACTTTGCCAAATGTTCCTGGGGATTAGAATTTCCATCAAACTTGCTTCGTAGCTCCTCCGTCGGGCCCTTAAATCGCAGGTATAGGAGCTTCTGACAAGCTTCCTAGCTAAGGATCTGTTCCTTATGGGCCTTCCACCACCTGGCTATTGTGGCTCGAAATGCGGAGTCCAGAGCTTCCAGTTTCTGTGACTCAGGTATCAAGCCTGAGACCTATGCAATGAACGGTTCAGGATTGGTCAAGCCATCAAAAATAGGTAAAGTGTTTGGTTGTGAATTGAGCCATCTGAGGGACTTGGTAGTCCGGGCACGGCTGCACCCATGGGGCTCATGTAAGCGGTTCTGCCAGCTTTCTAAGTCATCTTCAGAGTCCGTCTTACAGGAGCTACCAGACTCCCAACCTGTGGTAAGAGGATCCTCATAACCTTATTTCTGCGCGGTGATTGTGTAGATGGGCTCCACATCATCCTGATCCTCTTGTTGGAGTGGTTCTGTGTACCGTTCCCCTTGTGAGGGATCCAGGGGTAGGATGACTCTCAAGTCTCTCCCTTCGAAGATCATCTGTCTCTTCTTTAGGTTAATAACTGGAGCATTTTCCATTGCCCATTCAATTCCTAACAAGGCTAGGTAGGGATTGCTGTCACTAATGATCTCAATTACTTTGAAGTCCACGACAGTACTGACCCTGGAAATATCTATTTGGACACTCAGGAATCTTCCTAGAGGCACGATCCTTTGCTGGTTGGCTAGTCTCAGCTGGATAGGGGACCAGGCGAGGGTGGGTTTTCCCATTTTTTCCCAGGTTTGTTTAGTTAACACATTTACGTTGGACCCTAAGTCCAAGATAATATCAGTCATATCTTATGCTCCTATCTGAGCATTTAATCTCATTTCCCTGCTGGTTCTGCTGACTCTATGAATAGTTTTGTCCTGACCAGAACTTTGCTGAGGTCCGCAGGAAGCAATGACTTTCTGTAACTCAGTCAGAGCATCCTGATCTCTTAAAAGTTTGAGGCAACTCTGTAAAAAGGAGGATAGGGTACTTACGTTATCCAGTGGGGCTTCCTGGGGCCTCGAAGATAGTTGTTGTGGTTGCGTAGGTGCAACAGATGTGCTAGGTCCAGCAAAATCTCTCTTGACTTCCATAAATGTCTCTCTTTCTCTTGTGATATCAAATGCTAGGATTTTCGCAGGAGCCTTACGAACCCAAGCGTCGGTAGGCTGTTTTTTTGTATTCTGTGGGTGTGTCATAGCTCCACTAGTGTGACAACATTGACAGTTGCGGGAGGTCTGGGCTCAACTGAAATCATCTGGATGTTCTGCGTAGGGGTACTCTGTCGTGCCTGAATCTTAGCTATGAGCTGCGGGCATTGCTCAATCACATGATCTATCGCGCGGCAGTACCGACATGTCGTAGTGGGGTTCCGACAGTTGCGAGCCAAATGCCTAGCTTGGTTACAATTGTAACACACCAACTGGCCTCGGCCTCTTCCGGCCATACCACCACGGCCTCCAGAAGAACCTCTACCGGAGGCAGCCCCCTGGTAACCGTAGCTATCATTACTTGGGCCGTCATTGTGCACCCGGTAGGCGTCATAGGTGCGGCACTCATCCTCATTATGACCTACAGACTTGCAGAAATTACAGTAGGGGTTCTTAGGTCCTTGTCCATACCTTTGCAGCAGGTAACAGTTCTCGGGCCGGTGCTGACCTGTTGTTCGGTAGAGCTCACAATATAGGACTTGTGGTGGAAATGGGTTCGGTGCACCTGTATGCAGGTACTTGCTTACCAGAGGGCACCATTCCTTGTTGTGACCTTCGGTCCGACATTACGCACACAAAACCTCTTCGCGATCGGGTTTCCCCTTCTTCATCTCGTGAAGTTCCAGGGCCATCACTGCTAGCTCTGCTTGGATTTGAGCAATACCAGAATCATCTCCAACGGGGGCAGTCTCGAGCTTCATTGCGATTTCCAGAGCCTCTTGCTGGTCAGCAACCTTCTGTTGCATGAGGGGAGTTCTGATATGTGGTAGTAATGCTACAATAAACCATTCCTTGTGCTGTGCAGGACTAATGGTAAAGCTGACTTGGTCCAGTAGAACTTTGAATCTCTGGTCAAAGTCCCACACTGATTCGTCGCGCCGTTGTTGAATCTCTTTGAGTTCAGTGATGCTCTGTGATTCCGATTTAGGCTTCTTAAATTCTTTGGTTATGGCTGCCTTAATCTCATCTAATGTAGGGCTCTGAGTACTGGAGAATTTCATGAACCAGGTCAAAGACCGGTCCCGGAAAGAAGTAATGAGCTGTGCGGCTCTCACATCCGTGTCTGTAATTTTCTTCGCATTCCATACTGCTTCACATAAAAACCAGAACTGTTCTGGGTCCTCTGATCCCATGCCTTTGAATATGGGGAGCTTAATGTCATCA
>LPNX010070203.1:31520-86178 GCA_001517045.1 Pseudotsuga menziesii | reverse complement strand
TGTGTTACAGCTCTATATTCAGTCTCCATTGTTGATAATTTTGCATGATCAATTGTTAATTGCTGTGAGTGAAATTAATCTACTGCAGGCCTGAATTTCTACACTTGAAAAGCGTACCTTTCATGGAATCAGGTTGTTGAAATCCCAAGGACTTCTTTGGTGTAGTTTCATTAATACGCATAAGTTTTGATGAGCAATAAATGCCATTCATTTCAGTCATAGCTCAATATTTCTTGTTCTCATCACCAAATCTGACAAACCCATAACCTTTGGTGCAAGTTGTATTTGCATCTATCAAAACTTTAGCACCTTTAACAGATGAATATCGGCTTTGGAAAGTCTCTTTCAAGATAATATCAGTGACCTCACGACCCAAGTACCCAAAAAATATGGAATACTCAGTGCTTGGTTCTGTCCGTCTGGCACCAGCTCCAAAAGTAGCCCAATTAAACCTAAAAGGTTGTTGAGAACTGGGCATGGGCGTACCATGGAAATTCTGCAAAATTCTCTCTATAGTTGCACGTGAATCAAGTTCCACAAAACCATAACCCTCTGGTTGTCGAGTTTTCTTATTTTGAATAATGTTAACGGAAACAACATCCCGCTCCAGATGGGATCAATTAGTTTAAATATTTCAAAAACCACTTCTTCTGTAAACAAAAAATCAATGGAATTTGACCAAGTTGCACTTTCACAGACCCACAACTTGAGAAACTTGTTAATAATACTTATCACATCATATCCAAGAAATAGAGAGTATACAGAAAAGATGAAGCACTGAATGTTGCCACATCCATAGTTATAAAAAAAAAGCTCATGAATAATCAAATACAGGAGACATGCATTCACCTTTATGTTATTAACTAGTAGATACTATCTTAAAATTATATAATATCAAATCTATGGTATTAAAAATTAAAAATGAGACAGGAATTCATGATTGCTAAAACCATCACATCTTGAAAGTTGACATGCTACATTCATTAAACTAGTTATTGAGTAATTTGCTTTGTTGTATTGGTGAGTGGCTGTGGATAACTTCATATACAACCAATTAATGCATATATTTGAGGTGCCTTCTTACTTAAGCTCATTGTGTTTGGATCTTATAGATTAGTTGGCCACCCTTTTTAGGAGAGCACGCCAATCTGCAATATAAGCAAATTTTTAGTTGAAACGCGCTTGTATGGAACTCATGGCCTTGTAGGTTTCCGTCTTGGTGCTTCACTGAGATGTTCTAAATATGGACTTATAATTGTTTAGCTGCAAGGGTTCTACTATTTAGGGTTTGTTAGGCCCATTCAGAGTTTGCTTTAGGGCAGCATTTTTTTCCAAAGACCTCAGCTAAGTATTGTGGGGATTGTTTCTTGTGGCTTTGGTTGTATGTTCGTCCCCACAGACTATGTCAGAAAATTGCTATGGTAATCGACCAGTTATGTGTAGGTCCATTTCCACATTTGCATGAACCCCTGAAATTTTGAAAAGGGAAACAAAATTACTTGTCTTTACGATACTCGCCTATTTTATTGTTCTTAGGAATCTGCAATACAATGGTATTTAGGTTTGAGGGCACCATGTTGTTAGCCAATGATCCCCCTGATCTGTGTTGTGCCAACAACTTGTTTTAAATATGATCTCTTCTAAATTTTTTATTCCAAATAAGGATTATGCATATTCCCTAATTGCAATGGACTAGGAAACAATGCAATGTTAGTGTAGAATCTTGCTAAAGACAGTTCCAATTAACTTGGATAAGCACAACATGTTTAAGATTGCTTCTATGTAATTGTACAATTTTTTCACAGGAGAATTCTAAAACAACTAAATGCCTAGACACAAAAACAAATTCTTCAAGTGGAACTAAGCAACAAACAATTAAATATGTGTCAGTTTACATATCTAAGTCTATCCTTCTCCCCATCCTCATTTATATGTCAAAATATGTGTCAGTTTCAAATCCTTTTCATACATGCCTATCGTGGAATGATGGCAAGAATTTCTCCACATAAATGGTTGAAGCTACGCCAATATCACAAGTTTTTAGGATTTTTGTCGAAAATTTAAATGAAGTTAGTTTTTGACATAGTTCTAAGTTGCAAAGGCCATTATTAATGGCAATTTATCATGTTCTATCATTTAAGGAAACATTCACACCTATGTTGTTACAAAGACAAGAAGACAGACATACAATGCTCAAACATTGTTTATTGAATAGTGATAATCATCAGTTACAACCAATAGTTAAGAACATGGATTTCTAGAAGTACAACGACATGAACCAAAGTTGGTTCACAAGGTTTTTTTGGCTTAGCAATACCCTATGTAGAACTCAATACACAAGGTAGAGCAAAACCCAATTTAATAAGACTTTATAAGTAGAGATACAAGCATTAGGTGATATGTCATATGTGCAAAAAGAGCAGATGTTTCAACTTACAAATCAAGTTTTTGCTAAGGATATCAACTTGTAGATGTCCCTGATCACCATGGTATGGACGAATCTGCTATTTTCCCTGGGTTTTGCATCAAACACTTGGTGAAGCAGAATATGTGGTGAATGTTTATATGTAAATGTGATTACTAGGCTACCCTGCTAGCAAAATATCAATCTTGACTGCTTACAATGGTCAAAGGCACTTGATTCCCAATATGATCAAACAAAGACATGCCTAATCCTCTCATTAGATCTTTGAGCAAGGTGACGACTGTTGACAGGTTTCAAGGTCAACAAAATGACTAATGTATCACTCTCTCTAGTTTGAACCAAATTTGTAGGCCACCTTCGAGATGTTAGTAACTTAGTAGACTTGTTGCCATGTCCCAAGCTGGTTTGGGCTTGTATGTATTATGGCATTGCTCTTTGTTTAAACAATGAGATAAACTACAACCCACTTTTGAAACTGATACTCCAACACCATGATAAGCTCACTTTTGAATTTGGATAAAACAACTTGACCCACACGACATTTTTGTTGAGGGCACTGGCAAGATTCATATTGTGAGTGGACTAGAGATGGAGCACATTACCTTGACAAATTTTTTATCAACTTTATCAAGGACAAACAATAGAGCGACAAGTAATTATTCATTATCCTAATCAACAAATATAGGGATAAAATTCAGGGCTGTCAGGAGAGGAATTTACAAACATGTCAAAACCATGCCATGGTGAAATATATGCACAGTTAGAGCTCAAAGATGAAAAGGCATTAAAGCATTATGAAGAAAATCTCAATAATGGTGAGTTTGTAGAAAAGGGTTCCCTAAAAAGGATTAAAAGGCACGAGTTGAGGGTGTAGCTAGGTGGCACTTACAGTTCATCGCACAAAGTAGAAGTGACACCCAGAAGGAATTGAGTGTGATGGCTTAATTTTATCTCTGAAATAAGTAATCTATAAAAGGAAAAATGGGGCCAGTGTTGACTAAAGAGATAACCTATATAGAAATCATGAATGGTTATGGAAGGTTTGAGCCCATGGACCCCAATGAAGTAACCCAAAGTGCATTTGGGACATTTTTCCTTTGTTTTTTCGATTTATAGTGGTGTCCCCTAGCCATTGGAAACCCATACAAAGGAACCAACTTTCAAACGAACAACTCACTCGGAACCAAACTAGCTCTTCATTCACTCAGAAAGGAAGCATGCCCATTCATAACAAAAAAATACAACTAAATGTAAGATTAAATTCACATAAAGATAAATCTGAGCCTTGGATTGGATTTTATGGCGAGCTTTAACTTGCTTAAAAGAGTCATTCAAGGACACATGGAGAATTGGTCTCAAGAACTAGATCTAAAACTGAGCAACATAATTGAGCTATGAATTTTCCAATGGATGTGTATAGGCCTCATAGAATCAATTTGTTCGTCAACGAATGATGCTCCATCACAATATCAACGATTAGAGCATCTGGAGGATAAGCCCTTGATGCCTCTCTCGATGCATCTCTGAAACATTGCTGTTCATCTTATCGTCAAGCTCGCAATTTTTTACTTTTGTATGCACATTAATCATTAGGCTTCATATTGCCTTTGACGCCCTTTATATCTCTATCCCACATTGATTGTGGGAATGTCTAAACTTTTATTTACATACATGTGTGTTCTTTATTATATCAACACATTGTGCACATTATATACCATAGTGGCCATGAGATGAACTCTTTCAACACTAGATTTGGTTATGAGTTGTGGTTGGATATGGTGGACTTGAAAAGACAATAAATGTAAAGATTGGGCTCAGCCAAGCCCTAATCTTTTACAATTTATTTTTACAAGAAACCATATATATAACAACTGGAGGCACTAAGGACTAGAGTAGAACAGTATAGTCCCCATAGAAAAATCCCATATCTAGAGGAATTGTGGTATTAGGAGCTTGATTAGGTGTCCTTTTGCATTGTAACCTTAAAGGGCATGTGAATGATGCAAGTCCAAAATCCTATCCACAATACATTTTTTTTTAATTGGATCTCTTACCCATTATTGTTATTTTCTTAGTAGAGTGAGTTTGATTTGTGTTGAGCATTTAGAGATTTCCCACCATATTATTCAACCACCCTCACCATGAATTTAGGGCTCTAAGTTCCAATATTTATTTAATCACCGAGGATTGATACTCATAACTAAGATACAAAACTTTATCTTAAACTAAAATACAGAGCGGTTGGGGGATTCATCCCCGATAGTCATAGTGGATAGTGGCGGGAGATGATATGAAACTTGATAATATGGAAAGTTGTAGGTTGTAGAGTGTACATTATTATGATAAAGGATCACTAATCTTTATCAACATAAATCATATCCAATATTTTCTTAAACTCTATAAATTATTCACTAATTGACAAACAATTTTCAACACATATTGACCCTGGAAAATCTACTTCAAGAAAAATATAACGATGGATTGGCTTCAACTACATTTTAATGATTCTTTTAAAAGAGGAGAATTATATATTACAACAACTCCAGTGAGTATAGAATATTGTGTAAGTGAATCTAGTTTCTATAAAAAAATTTCCTCTGTCTTGGCTTGCAATCTTCATTTAGAATGAGAATTGGCTAGACTCCAAGCCTGCTTAATTATACCAGTTTTAGTTCCAAGCATTATCATTACCATGACAATGGCGAGGATAAGGATGACGACAACGATGATGATGACCATGATGATGACGATGAAAATCATCATCAAAACAATGATGAATATTGGTGAGATACGGATGGATCCACACACACCCACTGTGAAGGGTATAATTGCCAACATATCAAAGTTTAATGTGATGGGTTTGGTCATTCATTTTGGTGGTAGGAGTTTAGGTTGGACTTGCGGAGTAATATGTTGAGGTTTCTTACCTTGTATATGATTGTAGTGAGACCAAAACAAAACCATGAATTCAATGAGATTTTTTTTGCACCTTTTTCAAAGAGCTAACACACATAAGCTTTCACTCATAGTGTCATGTTAGAAGGAAAGCTAACTCCAGCTAGATTTCCGTCATGGTTTAATGTATTTGATGACAATGTGGTAGTGTTAGATGGAAAGATACCATATGAAAGCTAACACACATTAGCTTTTACTCACCATGCAATGTTTTAAGAATGAAAGCTAACTCCAACTAGATTTTTATCATGGTGCATTGTGATTGATGACAATGTCATCGTGCTAGATGGAAAACTGCACTATGAAATCTTACACACATTAGATTTCACTCACCATGCAACAATTTAAGGATGAAAGCTAACTTCAGCTAGATTTCCAACACAACACAATGTGATTGATGATAATGTGGTTGTTTACATGGAAAAATACCTTATGAAAGCTAACACACATTAGCTTTCACTCATCGTGCCATGTTAAAATGAAAGCTAACTCCAGCTAGATTTCCATCATGGTGTAATGAGCTAACACACATAAGCTTTTCTTTATAGTACCGTGTTGTTAAAAGGAAAGCTAACTTTAGCTAGATTTGCATCATGGTGTAATGTACTTGATGACAATGTGACTGTGTTAGATGGAAAACTACCTTATGAAGGCTAACAAACATTAGCTTTACTCACCGTGCAATGTATTAAGAAAGAAAGCTAACTCTAGCTAGATCTCCATCATGGTGCATTGTGATTCATGACAATGTGGTTGTGCTAGATGGAAAACTAAATTATGAATGCTAACACAGATTAGATTTCACTCACCGTGTAATGATTTAAGGACAAAAGTTAACTCCAGTTAGATTTCCATTACGGTGCAATGGGATCGATGACGATGTGGTTGTGTTAGATGGAAAACTACCTTATGAAATCTAACACACATTAAATTTCACTCATAGTGCCATGTTGTTAAAATGAAAGCTAACTTCAACTAGATTTTCATCATAGTGTAATGAGCTAACACACATAAGATTTCCATCATGGTGTAATGTATTTAATGACAATGTGGTTGTGTTAGATAGAAAACTACCTTACGAAAGCTAACACACATTAGCTATTACTCACCGTGCAATGTTTTAAGAACGAAAGCTAACTCTAGATAGATTTCCAACATGGTGCGTTTTGATTGATGACAATGTGGTTGTGCTAAATGGAAAACTACATTATGAAAGCTAACACACATTAGATTCCACTCACCATGCAACGATTTAAGGTTGAAAGCTAACTCCAGCCAGATTTCAATCACGGTGCAATTTGACAATGTGGTTGTGTTAGATGGAAAACTACCTTATGAAATCTAACACACATTAGCTTTCACTCATCATGCCATGTTGTTAAAAAGAAAGCTAACTCCAACTATATTTTCATAATGGTGTAATGAGCTAGCATACATAATCTTTCACTCATAGTACCATGTTAGAAGGAAAGCTAACTCCAGTTAGATTTTCATCATGGTGTAATGTATTTGATGACAATGTGGCAGTGTTAGATGGAAAGATAGCTTATGAAAGCTAACACACATTAGCTTTTACTCACCGTGCAAGGTTTTAAAAATGAAAGCTAACGACAGCTAGATTGACATCATGGTGCATTGTGATTGATGACAATGTGGTTGTGCTAGATCAAAAACTATACTATGAAAGCTTACACACATTAGATTTCACTCACAGTGTAACGATTTAAGGATAAAAGTTAACTTCAGCTAGATTTCCAACACAATGCAATGTGATTGATGATAATGTGCTTGAGTTATCAAAGCTAACATACATTAGCTTTCACTCATCGTGCCATGTTGTTAAAAGGAAAGCTAACTCCAGCTAGAGTTTCATCATGGTGCAATGAGCTAACACACATAAGCTTTCCCTTATAGTGCCATGTTGTTAGAATGAAAGCTAACTCCAGCTAGATTTTCATCATGGTGTAATGTATTTGATGACAATGCTACTCTGTTAGATGGAAAACTATCTTATGAAGGGTAGCATACAATATATTTACTAACCCTGCAATTTTTTAAGAATGAAAGCTAACTACAGCTAGATTTTTATCATGGTGCATTGTGATTGATGACAATGTGGTTGTGCTAGACGGAAAAATACACTATGAAATCTTACACACATTAGATTTCACTCATTATGTAATGGTTTATGGATGAAAGCTAACTCCATATAAATTTCCAACATGGTGCAATGTGCTTTATGACAATGTGGTTGTATTACATGGAAACCTACCTTATGAAATCTAATATACATTAGATTTCATTCATCGTGCCATGTTGTTAAAAGAAAAACTAACCCCAGCTAGATTTTCATCATGGTGTAATAAGCTAACACACATAAGCTTTCCCTTATAGTGCCATGTTGTTAGAAGGAAATCTAACTCCAGCTAGATTTACATCATGGTGTAATGTATTTTAATAACAATTTGGCTGTGTTAGATGAAAAAATACCTTATTAAAGCTAACAGACATTAGCTTTACTCACCGTGCAATGTTTTAAGAATGAAATCTAACTTTAGCTAACTTTTCATCACGGTGCATTGTGATTGATGACAATGTGGTTGTGCTAGATGGAAAACTATATTATGAAAGCTAACACACATTAAATTTCACTCACCGTGCAATGATTTAAGGATGGAAGATAACTCCAGCTAGATTTCCATCACGGTGCAATGTGATCAATGATGATGTGGTTGTGTTAGATGGAAACTACCTTATGAAAGCTAACACACGTTAACTTTCATTCATCGTGCCATGTTGTTAGAAGGAAAGCTAACGCCAACTAGATTTGTATCATGGTGTAATGTATTTGATGACAATGGGGCTATGTTAGATGGAAAACTACCTTATGAAAGCTAACACAGATTAGCTATTACTCATCGTGCAACGTTTTAAGAATGAAAGCTAACTCTAGCTAGATTTCGAACATGGTGCATTTTGATTGATGACAACATGGTTGTGCTAAATGAAAAACTACATTATGAAAGTTAACACACATTAGATTTCACTCATCGTGCAGCGATTTAAGATTGAAAGCTGACTCCATCTAGATTTCTATCACGGTGCAATGTGACAATGTGGTTGTCTTAGATAGAAAGATACCTTATGAAAGCTAACACACATTAGCTTTCACTCATCCTACCATGTTCTTAAAAAGAAAACTAACTCCAGCTAGATTTTCATAATGGTGTAATGAGTTAACACACATAAGCTTTCACTCATAGTGCCATGTTAGAAGGAAAGCTAACTTTAGTTAGATTTTCATCATGGTGTCATGTATTTGATGACAATATAGCTGTGTTAGATGGATAACTACTTTATGAAAGCTAACATACATTAGGTTTTACTCACCGTGCAATGTTTTAAGAATGAAAACTAACTCCAGCTCGATTTCTATCATGGTGCATCGTGATTGATGATAATGTGGATGTGCCAGATGTAAAACTACACTGAAAGCTTACACACATAAGATTTCACTCATCGTGCAATGATTTAAGGATAAAAGATAACTTTATCTAGATTTCCAACACGACGCAATTTGATTGATGACAATGTGGTTGTGTTACAGGGAAAACTAACTTATGAAAGTTAATACACGTTAGCTTTCACTCATTGTGCCATGCTGTTAAAAGGAAAGCTAACTCTAGTTAGATTTCCATCGTGGTGTAATGAGCTAACACACATAAGCTTTCCCTTATAGTGCCATGTTGTTAGAAGGAAAACTAACTCCAGCTAGAATTCCATCATGGTGTAATGTATTTGATGAAACTGTGGCTGTGTTAGATGGAAAACTATCTTATGAAGGCTAAAAAACATTAGCTTTAATCACCGTGTAATGTTTTAAGAATGAAAGCTAATTCCAGCTAGATTTCCATCATGGTGCATTGTGGTTGTGCTAGATGGAAAAATACACTATGAAAGCTTATACACATTAGATTTCACTCACAGTGCAATGATTTAAGGATGAAAGCTAACTCCATCTAGATTTCCAACACTGCAATGTGATTGATGACAATGTGGTTGTGTTAGATGGAAAATTACCTTATGAAAGCTAACACACATTAGCTTTCACTCATCGTGCCATGTTGTTATAATGAAAGCTAACTCCAGCTAAATTTCCATCATGATGTAATGATGTAACACACATAAGCTTTCCCTTATAGTGCCATGTTGTTAGAAGGAAAACTAACTACGGCTATATTTTCATCATGGTGTAATGAGAAAACACATAAGATTTCCCTTATACTGCCATGTTGTTAGAAGGAAAACTAACTCCAGCTAGATTTCTGTCATGGTGTAATGTATTTGATAAAAATGTGACTGTGTTAGATGGAAAACTACCTTATGAAAGCTAACATACATTAGTTTTAATCACCGTGCAATGTTTTAAGAACGAAAGCTAACTCTAGTTAGATTTCCATCTGGTGCATTGTGATTGAGGACAATGTGGTTGTGCTAAATGGAAAACTACATTATGAAAGCTAGCACACATTTGATTTCACTCACCATGCAATTATTTAAGGATGAAAGCTAACTCCACCTAGATTTCCATCATGGTAAAATGTGATCGATGACAATGTGGTTGTGTTAGATGGAAAACTACCTTATGAAAGCTAAAACACATTAGCTTTCACTCATCGTGCCATGTTTTTAGAAGAAAAGCTAACTCCAGCTAGATTTTCATCATGGTGTATTGTATTTGATGACAATGTGGCTATGTTAAATGAAAAACTACCTTAGTAAAGCTAACACACATTAGCTATTACTCATTGTGCAACGTTTTAAGAATGAAAGCTAACTCTAGCTAGATTTCCAACATAGTGCATTTTGATTGATGACAGTGTGGTTGTGCTAAATGGAAAACTACATTATGAAAGCTAACACACATTATATTTCACTCATCGTGCAATAGTTTAAGGTCGAAAACTAACTCCAGCTAGATTTCCATCACGGTGCAATGTGACAATGTGGTTGTGTTAGATAGAAAACTAATTTGAGCTAGATTTTCATCATGGTGTAATGACCTAACACACATGATATTTTACTCTTCGTGCCATTTTGTTAGGAGGAATGCTAACTCAAACTAGATTTTCATCATGGTGTAATGTATTTGATGACAATGTGATTGTGTTAGATGGAAAACTATATTATGAAAGTTAACTCCAACTAGATTTCCATAATGGTACATTGTGATTGATCACAACATGGTTGTGTTAGATGGAAACTACATTATGAAAGCTAACACATTAAATTTCACTCATCATGCAATGATTTAAGGACTAAAGCTAACTTCAGCTAGATTTGAATTATTGCAACTATATTACTTTTTTGAACATACACTTCGTATGGTTTAACCTTAATTACAAACTACAATTCAAATGTGTTACATAAATTGGGAGGAGTTACAGTGGAAAATATAATTTTGACAAGAGGGGACTATGTTGACCTCCTAATTAATGGTCAAGTTATTGGACTAAGAAGGGTTGAATCTACAGAGACTACAACTCATTATGGTGGAGAAATGCTTAATGTAGGATATGTTATGGTTTTGATAATTGATGTCATTGAACCACATTTGATTGTGGAAGATGTTGATGAAAGGGACTTACATCCATGGAAGATCATATATTTGAGGCATAACAAAGGTAAATCAAAATCTTGAAGCACATGTTAAGTGTTTTTTATAGTACATTGCTTGTTTTTTTTGAGCAAATACTAAGTTTGTTTCATTTGTTGTATAGGTGCAAATGCCTCTTTTGCATTTTCTATTGGAGACAAGGTAGATCTTTCGCAATGTGGAGTGAAGGTGGGTGAAAGTTCCATATTCAATACAAAGATTGGTCATAAGGTGCATGGAAGGATGGTAAATAAATGATCCATAGTGGTTAGCATTGAGAAGGTGTTAAAACATGATGCTCTCTTGCCACATCCAATATGATTTGAGAATACACTAGGGGGTGCATTGGGATCTTATGAGATTTGGCCAGAAGAAAATTTGAAAAATCATTGTCATGATCATCTAGTAAATACTCCCCAAGATAGGCTTACATTCACATGTAAAAATGTTTCTCTTACACATGAATGCATGGGAACAAGCATGTGCATTTCCAAAGGGATCATAGTTAATGTTCATGAGTATGACATGGTTGAGGGTGAAATGTTAGTTGAAAAGGAATTATGTGTAAAATCAAAATCTGTTGCAAGAACAAACTTGGGTTTGTCGTTGACAGGTATGCTAACACATGGACATAGCACATGAGATTTTGGTCATTTCTCCCTACCATCTGTACACATGGGATCACATTTTACCATTACGTCTCTTGCAAAGTGCTTGAGGGACCTTGAAGACCCACACCTTGATATGTATGGTGATTTTCTTTATGAGAGTGGAAGTTCAAGAAACACACTTTCAAATGCATTATTTCAAAACTCTATTTACTCAAAATGTAGAGTGTACAAGGATGCTTTCCTATCTTTAAATGGAGGCTCAAAAAATCAAAATCTTGATTTTAAACCTCTTCCTCCACATTTGTTGTTACAGTTGGACAATACAGCTAGTGATAATAAGAATCATTATGTTTTCATGTTTCTATTGTTACAAAAACAGGACCGCAGAGCAATAACAGATATACAGTTAAATTTATCAACAAGATGCAAAACAAATTAAAATAGTACAGAGAGACATAGATATAACATGGTTCACCCAAATGATGGGATACGTCCACAAAGAAATTTTCCAGTCCTTTTATTGCAGTCCAGAAAGATGAAGGGATACACCCTGCAGCAAAACCACTGCACTTCCTCTTCATGCTCTCACAGTCTCTCTTCCAGTACAATACAATGCCCACATCAAGTACAATTACAATGGATCCTCCTCAAGCCTTATAAAGGCCTAATCACATGCAATACCATGGGACAATACCATGGGCTACAACAAACCATGTGCCCAAACCATGTGCTATACCTAACTACCTTTGACTCAATCCCGAGTCAAGGTTAACACATGCAATACCATGGGACAATACCATGGGCTACAACAAACCATGTGCTAGACCTAACCACCTTTGACTCAATCCTGAGTCAAATTTAACACATGCAATACCATGGGACAATACCATGGGCTATAACAAACCATGTGCCCAAACCATGTGCTAGACCTAACCACCTTTGACTCGATCTCAAGTCAAGGTTAACCCTAACAATCCCCCCTTTAAAATTGACTTTGAGTAATCACCAACTCCCCTCAAGTATTTACCGAGGAATCTTACATACACCCCCCTATCACCTAGGTCTATCTCCTGACTTTATCGGTGAGTTACCAGGGGTATGCATGCCTTACCAGGTCTTACAACCATATGCCCATTTACATGCAAACTGCTACATTACATTTTTTACATGTGCCTTCATGGTGACTAATCACAGCAACTCTACCGCTGCTGCACTTGCTAGACCTTGGACATGGAAAATTTCTTCTTTTCACCTTCATGCTTTAAGGCCAACAGAAATCAAGCAGGAACTCAGTTTCTCTCTGGTTACTCCCTTTGTCAACATGTCTGCAGGATTCTGGCTAGTGTGAATCTTTTCCAGTTTTAACAGTTCTTCATCTAGAACAGATCTTATGAAGTGGTACTTGAGTTCTATATGTTTAGTCCTTGAATGAAAGACTGAGTTCTTTGTAAGATGAATGGCACTCTGGCTGTCACTGTACAGCCTACTATTCTCCTGTTTCTTACCCAATTCTTCCATGAACCTCTACAACCAAATCATCTCCTTACTAGCCTCTGTAGCAACAACATACTCTGCTTCCGTTGTTGAAAGTGCAACAAACTATTGTAGTTTTGAAATCCAACTTATTGTTGTTCCACCTACAGTGAACACATACCTTGTGGTGCTCCTCCTGCTGTCTTTATCACCAGCCATATCTGCATCAACATATCCCTGTAGAACGGTTTCTAAACCTCCAAAACATAATGCATGAGAAGTGGTACCTCTCAAATACTTGAGAATCCACTGTATTCCGTTCCAATTCTCTTTACCTTGATTATTCATATACCTGCTCACAACTCCCACTGCATGTGCAATATCTGGTCTTGTGCACACCATGGCATACATCAAGCTCCCAACTGCTGATGAATAGGGAATCTTGGACATGTAATCTATCTCTTCCTGTGTCTCTGGACACATATGCTTGCTTAGTTTGAAATGGCTTGCCAAATATGTGCTGACTGGTTTTGCATTCTACATTCTCAACCTATGCAACACCTTTTCTATGTACTCACCTTGAGACAATGTCAATTTGCGATTTTTCCTGTCTCTTGTTATTCTCATACCAAGGATTTGCTTTGCAGCACCCAAATCATTCATCGCAAATGATTTAGCTAGTTTTCTTTTGAGCACATTTATATCCTACATGTTAGACCCTGCAACAAGCATGTCATCCACATACAATAACAAGATAATATATCTTCCGTTATCTAGCCTCTTGAAATAAACACAGTGGTCAGAATGACATCTATCATAACCTTGTTCTGTCATAAACTTATCAAATTTTAAATACCACTTCCTTGGAGCTTGCTTCAGGCCATACAAGCTCTTCTTCAACCTACAAACCAAATTCTCCTTCCCTTTGACCTCGTACCCTTGTGGTTGCTGCATATAAATCTCTTCCTCCAAATTCCCATGGAGAAAGGTTGTTTTTACATCTAATTGTTCAAGATGCAAATATTCTACCGCCACTAGACTTAAAATAGTTCTAATTGAATTCATTTTAACAACAGGAGAAAATATTTCATTAAAGTCTATACCTTTCTTTTGTGCAAACCCCTTTACAACAAGTATAGCCTTGTACCGCTTCTTTCCTCCATCTTCTTCCTTCAACCTGTAAACCCATTTATTCTGCAATACCCTTTTTCCTGTAGGAAACTTAACCAGATCCCAAGTCTTGTTTCTTACTAATGAGTCCATCTCCTCATCCATGCCTTGCTTCCACTTCTTTCTAGTTTCTACCTGCATTGCTTCTTCAAAACATTCTGGCTCACCAAAATCATTCATCAATAAATAATACAGTGAAGGAGAGAATCGTTCAGGGGGTCTACTTAACCTGGTAGACCTTCTTACAATTGCAGGAGTTTCAGGTACCTGCTACTGCTCTTGATTTTCTGGTGCTTTTGGAACTTCATTTTCTTTGATTTCATCAAGCACTGTGTACTATGTGTTTTCCTTTTCTTCTTTCTTTCTCTGCAACTGATATTTGTACATGACCTTTTCATTGAATACTACATCTCTACTCCTAATGATTTTGCGATTTTTAAGATCCCATAAGCGATAACCAAAATCATCAACCCCGTATCCAATAAAAGTACATTTCTTGGATTTAGCCTCAAGCTTTGTTCTATCATATTTATCAATATGGACAAATGCTTCACAACCAAAATTTCTTACAAAATGAGTATTTTACCTGTTTACCTGTCCATGCCTCTTCTGGAATTCCACCATCCAAAGTGCTTGAAGGCCCTCTGTTTAATAAATAAACAGCAGTGTTTACAGCATCAGCCCAAAACTGTAAGGGAAACCCTGCATGCAATCTCATACACCTTGCACGCTCCATAATCATTCTATTCATCCTTTCTAACACACCATTTTCTTGGGGTGTTCTAGGGACTATCTTCTCTCTATGAATCCCATTGTGCGAACAGTAACTGTCAAACTCCTTGCTGCAGTACTCGCCTCCATTATCATATCTGAGACATTTCAACCTTTTTCCTGTCTCATTCTCAGCCAAAGCTTTCCACTTCTTAAAATTATCAAACACATCATATTTCTGTCTAATGCAATAAACCCAAGTTTTTCTAGTTGCATCATCAATAAAAGGAACATAATAACGAGAGACACCAAGAGATTGTACCTGAGCTGGTCCCCATACATCTGTATGGACAAGCTCTAAATTTTCATTCTTCTTTTGTTTCCCAACCCTGAGAAATCTAACTCTCTTATGTTTTCCATAAACACAGTTCTCACAAAATTCCAAACTTACCTGCTTCAGATCTGGAAGCAGTTTCCTTGAGTGGAGAATCTGCATCCCCTTCTCACTCATGTGGCCAAGCCTATGATGCCACAACACTGCACCTGTTTCTGTGGAAGCTACAGAAATAGAATAATCAGTGTTATGAGGACATAAATATAGCGTACCTATCCTATCTCCTTTTGCAATTACCACTGATCCTTTAGTAACCTTCCACCACGTTTCTCCAAACGTAGACAAACAGTCGCCATCTCCCAACTGCTCTGTTGAGATCATATTTCTTTTCATAGCAGGAATGTGCCTTACATCCTTTAGCAACCAGTCATTTCCATTATTTAGTTTGATCCATACCTTACCCTTTCCAACAATTTTGCATGGTTCATCATCCCCCAATAACACATGCCCAAAATCACCTTGAACATAATCATTAAAGAATTTCCTATGGGGTGTAGCATGACATGAAGCCCCTGAATCTACTACCCAGTAATCACTAGTATTATCTAATGCAAGAATCAAAGCATCTTGTAACACATCACCTGCTACATTAGCTTTCTGGGTAGTCTCTTGCTGCCTCTCACCTTTCTTCTTTGGTGCATTGTAGTCTTTCTTTAGATGTCCTTTATTACCACAGTTCCAACATTCTATTTTTCTGAATCTGGACTTGGATCTTCCCTTTTTAGACTTGCCACGATTTCTTGGGCTCCTTCCTCTCTCTTTTTGTCTCCCTCTTCTCTCCATGGTCAATGCATTACCTGATGTCTCACTTGTGATTTTCCTTCGCATTTCCTCGCTAAGAATAACACTAACAACATCATCAAATTTAAGAGTGTTTGAACTAGGGACAGAGTTACTTACATCCATGACCAAGCTATTCCATCTTTCTGGCAATGAGCACAAGATTAGAAGAGCCCTGACCTCATCATCAAAGTTCACTTTCACAGAACTTAACTGACTGGTAAGTGTATTAAACTCATTTAAATGGTCAGCAACAGATCCACTTTCTGACATCTTCATATTAAATAAACACTTCATTAAAAATACCTTGTTAGAAGCCGAGGGTTTTTTGTAGAGCTTACTCAATGTGCTCATCACACCCTCTGTTGTTATTTCTTTCAAAATATTGAAGGCCACCGACGAAGCCAGGCACAGCCGTATTGTTCCTAGTGCCTTTCTATCAAGAACCTCCCATTCTTCATCCTTCATAGCCGCTGGCTATTTTGCTTTTCCACCCAATGGTAGGTACAGATATTTCTGGTACAGATAGTCCTCCATTTGCATCTTCCATAATTTATAGTTTTGGCCGTTAAATTTATCGACCCTAAACTTTCCTTCTTTCGCCATTGCCCCACTCGAACCAGGAACCCTTCTTTCCTATGAGTTTACAAACCAAATAGACCTTCTGGCTCTGATACCAATTGTTAGAAAAACAGGTCTGCAGAGCAATAACAGATATACAGTTAAATTTATCAACAAGATGCAAAACAAATTAAAACAGTACAGAGAGACACAAATATAACATGGTTCACCCAAATGATGGGCTACGTTCACAAAGAAATTTTCCTGTCCTTTTATTGCAATCCAGAAAGATGAAGGGATACACCCTGCAGCAAAAGTGATGCACTTCCTCTTCACGCTCTCACAGTCTCTCTTCCAGTACAATACAATGCCCACATCCAGTACAATTACAATGGAGACTCCTCAAGCCTTATAAAGTAATCACTACATGCAATACCATGGGACAATACCATGGGCTACAACAAACCATGTGCCCAAACCATGTGCTAGACCTAACCACCTTTGACTCAATCCCGAGTCAAGGTTAACACATGCAATACCATGGGACAATACCATGGGCTACAACAAACCATGTGCTAGACCTAACCACCTTTGACTAGATCTCAAGTCAAGGTTAACCCTAACATCTATCACTATTAACTGCACTTGATGTCTTCATCACTATTGAGGTTGGGTTGTTGCTTGTGGGGCACACCCATGAAGACATAGATGGAACCTATGGAAGAATGTCTTCCAACTTGAAAAGTAAAGATATATATTCTTTACCTAGATATATATTGTTTACCTCGTTTAGGTGGAAACACCCGTTTTTCTTCATTTGTGCAATGTTTTAAGAATGAAAGCTAACTCTAGATGATGGATACATATCGCACAATAGAAGAAAAATGAGTGTTTCCACCTAAACTTATTGACAAAGTGTATGACTTCAAAAGTTTTCTTATTGGGTACATCAAGGAGGGGAAAAATGCCCTCGTTGGACATCTTAATGTCTAGTACTTCCAATTTCTTGTACTCAATGATGTTCTAGTTATGAGGTATAAAAAATCCATCAAAGACATTGAGTGGTCAAAACCAGCTAAGTTATGGAATATAGATGATGAAGGTCGACCTATATTTCCCACAGGGAAGCTATCTTTCTTACGTCCCAAATACAATGATGTTTATTTAAAAGAACTAAAGGAATGACTAACATCATACATAAAAATGTGGAAAGAGACTATTGGCAATGAGAATTCACCAATTGTTACAGAGGAATGGAATAAAAAACTAGAGTATTGGAAAAGTGTTCTTGATGCATTAGATGGAATCTACAATGACCATACACCCTTGGATGAAATTGATTCTTCTTCTAATGATTTTTGTCCCAAGATGAGGAAAAATGTTAACGTTGATGGTAATACACTCCATGCAATATCAAGTATTATGGATGGGGATTTTGATAATGTGATAGATGAACCGATATATGTTGGACTCAAGTGCAACAAGCCAAATACAACATTCAATCCTAGAATTGATGTTGAGAAATGAAAGATGTTGCTTGTTAGATCAAGAAATGAGGATGAAGGAGAGATGATTTGGATGGAAAAAGCTACCTTAGATATCTTCCATGATGATGACAGTGAGACCCTTCATGTAAAGATTGATTGGTGGCAACCTAGCTCAAGGAAATACAAGGGAAATTTTTTAGAACAATATTGGGTACCAAATCCTGATGACACAAAACTTGGATCTATTCCAATAAATACCATAGTTTGGGCATCGATGCCAAACAAAGAAGATTGTAGGAAGACCAAGATAAATAAATTTGGTGTACAAGCTGTACTTGATCTGTTTGAGCGGATATAAGGAGATTAGGTGGAGATGATTCATGAATGCAATTTTTCTTTTTGAATGACTTTTAGTATACATGAAGAAACTTTTTCAATGTTTGTAGTATAATAAATACTCTTCAAGCTACTTTTTGAGGAATTTTGTATTATTTACTGCATATATGAAAATTTCACTTCAAGTTCATTGTTAATTCATGTGATGATACTTTATGCGAATTAGATAACACCATTCAAATTTTAACTTTTCAATTTGTCTTTTAGATCAACACAACATCTCACTATATCAATTGTGCATAATTATATTTATTAATGCATGTACAAAACCCTTACCTTATTTATTATTATCTTTTGCTCACTCTCTTCAATACCACTTTGATCTTTTCATTTTGTTCCTGTGATGATTGGTGGAGTGTCCACTCGAAATGTAAGGACGTTTCAACACACAATTTAATTCCATAAACTCTCTTTGTCATTATGATTTGCTGTGGAAATATTCATCCTCAAGCTGTACTTGATCTGCTTGAGAAAATATAAGGAGAATAGGTGGAGATGATTCATGAATGTAATTTTGCTTTTTGAATGACTAATTAATATACATGAAGAAAAAGTTGTCAATGTCTGCAGTATATCAAATATTCTCTTCAAGCTACCTTTTGAGGAATTTTATATTATTTGCTACATATATGAAAATTTTGGTTTAAATTCAATGTTGATTCATGTGATGATACTTTATGTGAATGCACTTTAAAACATCTTATAGACTTGCTTTGTGAATAAATGTAAGGCACTTGCAATAAGGTTTGAAGTCAATTTTCCCTATTATTCGTTGTTATAGTTGATATAAATTTAATTGCACTACTATGTTGCATTCAAATTCATAATTATATTTTCTCGTGTAGACTTTAAACTAGTGCCAACTTTGTACTAGTATATTAACTTATACTCAATAAATACAGTACTAACATTTTGAGTGTGTGGGTTTTATCAATTTGTCACCATTGTGATTGATTTTCTAGATTAAACTGTGTGAAGGTTTTTCAGACCAACGTTTTGAGTGGACACTCCACCCATGCTTGTTACGGGAACCATAAAAAACTCATTGTGGACTGAAAAAATTTCACATATCTTAATCCAGAAAATCAATCATTAAGTAGTAACATCATGTTAGATTTAATTGATGTTAGACATTATCGTTAAATACATTGCATCAAAAAGACAATTTAATCCATGTCAGATTTAATGTTGATCGTAATGCACTGCATGTAATATAAGTATTATGGATGGAGATTTTGATAATGTGACAGATGAACTGGTATATGTTGGACCTAAGTGCAACAAGCTAAATCCAAGATTCAATCCTATGATTTAAGTTGAGAAAGGAAATATGTTGCTAGTTAGATCATGAACTGAGGATGAAGGAGAGATGATTTGGATGGAAAAAACCACCTCATATATCTTCTAGATTGATGAAAGTGAGACTCTTCATGTAAATGTTGATTGATGGAAGCCTAGTTCAGTGAAATACAAGGGAAAATTTTAGAACAATATTGGGTACCAAACCTTGATGACACATGACTTGGATCTATTATAGTTAATACCATAGTTTGGGAATGGATGTAAAATAAATAAGATTGCAAAAATACTACGATAAATAAATGTGGTGTACAAGTTGTAATTGATTTGTTTGACTGAATATAAGGAGATTAGGTGGAGATCATTCATGAATGTAATTTTCTCTTTGAACGAGTTATTAATATACTAGAAGAAACACTTTTCAATGTTTGTTGTATATCAAATATTATCTTCAAGCCTTTTTTTGAGGAATTTTATATTATTTACTAATATGAAAATTTTGGTTCAACTTCTATGTTAATTCATGTGATAGCACTTTATGTGAATTAGACAACACCATTCAATTTTTAACTTTTAAATTTGTTTTTAACATAAACTCAACATGTCACTAGATCAAATGTGATTCAATAATCAATCTTAAAACATCTTCTAGACTTCCTCTGTGAATAAATGTTAGGCACTTGCAATAAGGTTTGAAGTGACTTTTCCCTATTATTTGTTATTATAATTGATATAAATTTAATTGTTCTACTCAATTGCATTCTAATTAATATTATATTTCTTATGTAGAGTTTAAAGTGGTGTGAACTTTGTACTAATGCAATATATTATACCCAACAAAGACAAAGTAGTAACATTTTCAGAGTGCAGGCTTTCACAATTTGTCATCATTGTGAATGATTTTTTGTATTAAGTTTTCAGTGATTTTTTCAACCGACATTTCAAGTGGGAACTCCATGCATGGTCGTTGGGGGAACAATGTAAGATTCATTATGGTTTGAAAAGCTTTCACATAGCTTAATCCCGAAAATCAATATCCAAGTATTAACATTTAATGTCAATACTACATAAGTTAATAATAGTCAGAACACAATATTAATATGTTGTTAAATAACTTTATATCATGTAAGAAATTTCTTACACAAATTATTAATAATTCACTAGTCAAATATTGATGACTTTTGTTTTAATACGTAAATATAAATATGAATGATAATCAAAGTATATCATTAAATACATTTATAGGTAAAATTTCTCACATAAATATGTTATTCATAAAATCAACATTCATCCACTTAGTTTTTAATACACCACCACCACCAACAATAATAATAAAAAATTATGTCTCTATTCTATTTCATAATTTATTTTAGTCATTACTAAGTTAAAACCCATTTTACTCTGAGTCATAAAATATTTTCTCTTGTCCACTATCAAATGCTACCAACTTCCAAAAATAAAACATCATACTAAAAAAATAATTAGACTTAGTATGGTAACTCAACCTAGACACATTAGTTAACATAATTTCAATTAAATGAAATTCCAAGATAATAATAGCAACACCACATTGATTATTAATGTCATTAAATAACTTTAATAATAATATGCAAAAAAAATCTTCTACAATCTATTTTTAGTGATATAATAATTGATCTTAACTTATTTTAGAAAATATAAATAATAGTGATATAAGTAAATTATATTTCTATTCTAACGTATAATTGATTTTGATCGTTAAAATAATCAACTTAGCATAGTAACACTTAATATATAATAGTTTTATATAATAGTTTTTCTTGTCACTTGTAAAATGTTGCCTACCTTCTAATATATTACAACATGATACTCAACACATACAATATTACTTCTTATGTTGAGAATTAAAATTGTTACAGTAACAAACACATTTGTATTATGTCATTAAATAGTTTTTAAATGGGTCATTCTAAAATTGTGCCAACATTTTACTAGTATAGGAACTCAACACCAACAATGTACTAGTTACCATATCAAATTATAATTCCATTTCTTAATCATAGTAACATATACAATATTAATGTCATTACATAAACTTAATCAACTTACCATTTAATTCAAACTATAGATAAGATTAATAGAAATTATGTAAGGAATCAAAGTCTAAGAATTTCATCATTTTAAAAGAATCAAAGTCTAAGACTTTCTTCATTTTAATTTGTCACAGAGGATTAGAAATGTGTAATCTAGGTGTTAACACAGCCCCTATCCCCTCATGTTGTAAAGGGTGCTAGCTCAATGGAAGAGCACTTGCATTACAAGCAGGACGATGGTGGTTCGATTCCTCCGTGCCCTAACATAAATTAATAGATGATATAAAATATTAATGATAATATAAATATTGTAATATATCTATATTTTCAATATAAATATGCTCTTTTCAATTAAACACATTGTTCAAATACTTCATAAATAAATAATGAACACTTGCAATAATTAGTTCAGTTGGTTTTCCCCCTTCCTCTTATATATGAAAAAAAGCAAATCGTACTGCACTAATTCTATTCTAGTTCATAATTGATTTTGATTGTTAAAATAATTAATATTAATAAATAAGGGAGGATTTACTAACATCAATATCATTAAATAAATTTATAGGTAAGAAATTTCTCACGTGAATCTATTATTCATAAAGTAAACATTCATCAACTTAGTTTTTAATACACTACCATTACCAACAACAACAATAATAAATTATGTTTCTATTTTAATTAATAATTTATTTTAATCATTAAAAAAGTAAAACTTAAACTTTAAAGTCATAAAATATTTTTTTGTTTTGATTATAAGTGGTGCCAACTTCCAAAATAAACAACATACTCAACAAAGACAAAAATAATTACTATGACAATGTTTATAATTGTTGTAGTAACAAATACAATGTTGGTATTATGTCATAAAATAATTTAATCAACTTAACATTTAATACAAACTATAAATAATATTAATAGAAATTATGTAAGGATTCAAAGGCTATGACTTTCCTCATTTTGAAAGAAGTCAATCTAGCGGAAGTTCTAAATTCTAGATCTAACCCATCTAGTTCTAATTGAGATGTAATATTTTCTTTTGAATGGTTGAATACTAAAGTTTTACTTGAAATAAATAAAAAAATATTAATTGAGAAAATAGCTCATTGGATTAATTCTTCCAAATTTAATGGAATGGTTATTTGAGTTTATTTTTCTAGATTTAATAGAATCTATATTTAGAGATTTACAAAAAAACTCAATGTGGATGAAATCCTCGTAATAGAATATTTCCAAATTTAATGAAATATCTGTTTGAGGTAAGAATGTCTTCCATCCTTTGTTTTTTTTTTAAATTCGTTTTTAAACATTCTGTTAAAGTAAATTAGTAAACCGTTAATGATTCGTTTCTGCTTGTTTTCGATATGGCCGCAGGTGAAGCTCATCGACCCTCTGCTAAAGGTGGAAGTGATTATAATTAAAGAAATACAAGGCTTGAACTGTTATCAATTGATCACATCGATTTGGTAAGCCTTGGATTTACATCCCTAGGTATCTTTCATCAAAGATAAGTGTGCCCGTAAAATCATGCCTGTGTGAAAAAAATGACTACGTTGCTGAAAGGTTTTCATAGACATGTTTACTGTTTTAATGCTTTGATAAAATAAAAGGCCTTATGGCTCTAGAACTATTTAAAAAAAGGTTGTTTAATGAAATACAATAGGGTTTTGATAAACTCGTAATAATTTTAATTTTTAAAATTAGAAGGTGAGGATTACTTCGGCCTTCAGCTTGTTTGAGAGAAAAGTGAGAATGGCTCTATTTTTATTTTGGGCCTTATGACTCCAAGCCTGGAATGGAAAAATTGTATTCAATGGTTTCTATTTGGTTTTAAAAAGAAACAAGACACTGTGTGGAAAAAGTCCTCTTTTTTTTTAATAAAACTCTATTAAAAGAAAGGAAGCTTGGAGTTTTGTTTCAAATACGATATTTAATTTGTAAATTTTATTTATTACTAAAATAGATTGTGTATCTATTCGTAAAAGATAAATTAGGGTTTTTTTATTAAGGACTCCTTATTTCTTTTTATTCTAATATTGAATTTATAATAAACTTTGTTTAAATTTAGATGTTGTAATTACGACGGCTGTAACTGAGCTCAACCAATTGGTAAATAGTTGGACTAAAAATTATTTAGAAAGAAAGGTTTAACCTAAGTTCAAAATTTCATTTTAAGTAAGTGATTTGGAGTACAAGAAGAATTCTTTAACTTTGAGAGAAATTCTGGATAATAGTTTGTACTTAACAACTTTAGGGTTTTGTCTGCCAAAATAATTTTTATTTTATAACACTGATCACTCGTTATTTTACTGTTTACCCTTTACAATATTTAGTATGGCTAGTGTTAAGGTAATTAACATAATAGTTTATTAGTAATATGTATTGTACTATCATAATTAAACATTATTACATATAAAGTATAATTTATTTCTATAGCTTTCTTTACGGTTCTGTAATATCTTATAAATATAAATATATTATATGTTTAAATCTTGGAGAAAGAAACTAATGATATGTTATTTAGACACAGTTACAAACTGTGTAGTAAAATTTAATTTACAAATTCTATACAACAAAAAGAAACATATTTTAAAAAAATATGGAAATGAAAAAGGACTTCTAGGATTAAGAGATTTTGTTTTACTATTAATCCTAAAAAAACTAGCAGTAAAATATTTCTAAATCAACAGATTTCAAAAAACATCTTACTTGATATAGTGATTCTTCTAAACACCTACTGTATTAGAGTACTTCGTCATAAGGCGAGTGGAAAAATACAAGAAGGTAATTCATTGATTAATCATTTAAATATAACTCTAGAAAATTTATTCAACTAACTTTAACTAGTAAATTCTTGAAATAATTATGGTTTACACTGTCTAAACTGCAGAAACAAACTTATCCAGACATAACAGTAAATCTATCTTAACTGCATTCATTCCAATACTTGTATTTGCATAAGGTAAAATAAAATAACATTTTAGAACCTAACAACTTGTAGAGGAGACAATAGCCTAAGGATCCCATTCCACCCATCCAATTCCTGAATATAGCTTAGCTGCTTGTCTTAGGACCCCTGAGCCTGTCCACTAGTCCACTTGGTTGAAAGAACTCGGTGAGAGGATGGGACATGAAAACCCTACAATTTTCACATAATTATTCAACAGTAATACTTATTCCTTCAGCAGTAATGAACCTTAGTAAATCAGCTGCACTCCTTCTATAAATCAGCATTTCACACTCAAACGACTTCTTCATTTCCCCTCCATCGAATATTTTGTGTACTCTTTTCACTTTCGAAATTCCACAACTAAAAATTGACAACCACCTGCTTAATTCAATGGGTAAGCATTCCTAGGCCTTTTGGTTAGTTTTTCACTTAATGAGCCACCTGCTCTTGTTCCACATTCTTGGGGAACATGACCATAAAAATAGGGAAGTTGCCTCCTACAATAGCTAGAAGTGGTTGAGGATGCTTCCATGTGTCAGTTTTCTCTCACTCCAATCTATCCCACCAAGTGACCAGTAGACACTCATTTAAAAACCTCCTTAAGCTATTTGTCTCATCTTCTATTTATTAAATAATAAAATATTCAGCATAATTAATTACAATCATCCTTGACCCCACTTGGTCAATAATCACAAATTTACAATAAAAATAAAGTATAATGTATTCTTAAACATAAAATGTTATTGCAGTTTGGGGTATGTAACATACACACCCCCTTAAGTATAACATCGTCCTCGATGTTATTTTATTCATCATCCTCAAAGCTTCCCTGGAATAGAATTGGATATGTTGCCCACATATGGCTCTCCAATTCCTAGGTTGCTTCTTCTAGACTAAGGTGCTTCCATTGCACCTTCACCTTCCCAATGGTGTGATTTCGAAGCAAGATCTCCCACTTGTCGAGGATACAATTCAGTTCCACCAGAAAATACCCTTCACATTCCACCTGCACATCATTCCAATTTATAACATGAGTAGCATCATGTACATATTTTAAAACAACAATATGAAAAACATTATGAACTTTAATATTTGGTGGTAAGGCCAGTTGGTATGCCACCTGTCCAATTCTGGAAAATATTTAGAAAGGCCCATAGTACCTAAGTTCTAACTTTGCACAACTTCCTAACTTTAAAGAACTCTTTTTAGGTTTTATCTTTATGAAAACATGTTCGCCCACCTGGAACTCTTTTTGAGTTCATTTAAGATCTGCTTGAATTTTTTGTATATATTATGCAACCTTCAAATTACCTTGTACCTAATTCGCAATTAACTCCATCTCCTTTAATAGCTCAGGTCCTAGTACTAACCTTTCAAGTGGGTTACTCCATGAGATGGAAGTATTGCACTTTCTGCCATAAAATATTTCAAATGGGATGTATTTTGCTAAAGCTTGGTAGTGGCTGTTATATGCAAACTCAACCAAGTGTAAGTAGTCCTCCCACTTACTTGGCTCGTCTCCAACATACATCATTAGCATATCTTCCAAGATTTGATTTACCCTTTCAGTCTGTCCATCCATCTGTGGATGAAAAGATGTACTAAAATTTAAAGTAGTATTGAAACCTTTAAATAAAGATTTCTAGAAATTTCCCGCAAACTTAGGGTCTCTGTCGGATATTATAACTTTCAGTATCCCATGTAAATGAAATATTGTTTCATAAATATTTCAGCAATAATAGCATCCTTATGAGTGGTATTTATTGGTATAAAATGAGTTGCTTTACCGAGTTTGTCAACGACTACCATTATCAAATAATTCTGATTTTGATTTCTAGGAAAACCTGTAATAAAATCAAGACTGATTATTTCCCATTTCCAACTAGGGATTTGTAACGGCTGTAATAAACCATGTGGATGTTGATGTTCTGTCTTAATCTGTTGACATTCAAAACACCTAGCAATATATTTTTCCAACTCTTTCTTCATATTCGACCAAAAATAATCTTTCTGCAACATGGTTATTGTCTTTTGATAGCCAGGGTGTCCTAAGTAAGGAGTCTTATGTAATTCATTTAAGATCAGCAGCTTAATTTTAGGTACATTAGGTAAATACATCTTTTCTTTATAAGGTACTAACCCTTTTTCATTTAGACTGTAACTTGTACTTAAACTTTGAGTTACATTTTCAGCAACTTTAGCTTGTAATTTCTGATCATTTTCATCCAGTTTTACTCCTTCTATGAGCTGATCTTCTAAATCTACTTTATAAGTACTAATTGCTTCCACAAAATTCAATGTTTTGTTTCTATTTAAAGCATCAGCTACTTTATTTTCTTTTCGCTTGATATGTTGGATCTCAAAATCATACTCACTGAGGAAAGCTAGCCACCTTGCTTGCCTTGCGTTTAAATTGGGTTTATCCAACAGATACTTTAAACCCTTATTATCCATCATTAACATAAATTTTATTTCAACCAAATTATGCCGTGACATATTTAAAGCATGTATCACAGTAGCCAACTCTAAATCATAAGTAGCGTATTTTTTCTGATGAATTTTAAGTTTCCTAGACTCATATGCTATTATGTTTCCTTCTTGAGTTAAGTCCCCACCAAGGCCATCATTGCATGCATCAGTGCATACAACAAAGTCTTTGTTAGGATCAAAAATTCTTAAAATTGGTGCAATAGTTAATAATTATTTTAATTTTTTAAAACTTTCTTCACATTTTTTATTCCATTCAAACTTCTTCCCTTTCTTCTGTAAATAATTTATGGGATTTTCCATCCTTGAGAATCCCTCAATGAATCTTCGATAGTAATTGGTGATCCCTAGAATGACCGCACATCATTCACATCTTTTGGGAGTGACCATTTTTCAATTGCTTTTATCTTATCTGGATCAACCGAGATCCTAGTATTTAGTTATTACATGACCCATGTATTGTATTTTATCTTTAAAGAAGTGGCACTTACTGAACTTAGCATAAAGCTAATGTTCCCTTAACACTTGTAAAACAATTTTTAAGTGTTCCTCATGCTCTTCTTTAGTCTTAGAATAAATTAAAATATCATCAATAAATAGAACTACAAATTTATCAAGATATTTATATCATACATTATTCATTAAACACATGAATACAACCAGAGTATTAGTGAGCCCAAATGGCATGACCATGAACTCATAATGATCATATCTGGTCGTAAAATTCGTCTTGCAAATGTCCTCATCTTTGATCTGAACTTGATGATAATCATATCTTCATTCACTTTTCAAGAATATTGTTTCTCCATGCACCTGATCAAACAGATCATCCATGAGGGGCAATGGGTATCTATTCTTAATATTCATCTTATTAAGCTGACGGTAATCAATGAATAAGCGTAGAGTACCGTCCTTCTTTTTAACGAAAATGACAGGTGATCCCCAAGGAGACACACTTGGTCTTATATACTTTTTATCAATCAGTTCCTTTAACTACGATTTTAATTCATTAATATCCAAGATTTTTATCCGATAAGGAGATTTTGATTCAGGCACTGCACCAGGTACCAACTCAATGGTGAAATCCAATTCCCTTTTCGGAGGCAGTCCTGGAATTTCCTCTAAAAATACATCTGAGTACCCCCTCAAGATTCAAATATCTTCTAATTTTAGTTTATCTTCATTATTAATTTGTTATTCTAGTTAAAACAAAATCTTTACATCCTTTTCGAACATCCCTCCTTAGTTACAAGGCAGAAATCTATTGGATTGTTGTTTTCCTAGGAATTCCTATTACTGTTATTGTTTCTCCTTCATTATTTACACATGTAAAGGTTTTATCAAAATAGTTCAATACTACTCTATGTTGTTCTAACTAGACCAATCCAATTAACACATCATAAGATCCTAATAGAAGTACATTTAGCTTTCCAAAAGTTTCAAACTAATTCATAAATAAAGTACAGTTTTTCACAAAATTAATTACTTTTCGTTTTTCCCCTGTAGCTAGTTGAACCAGCCATGACTTTGTAAATCTATATACTAGTAATTTACATTTCTCTACTAAACTGGGAGAAACAAAACTCAGTCTAGCCCCTCGGTCAATTAAGATAGAAATGGGTTTTTGGTTCAACTTACCTTCTACTTCCACCATGGAAGTTTGATAGTCATCCTGCATGTTTTCCAGCGCCACATTGATCCTGGGCATCCCTCTTGCTAAGTCACCAACTGTCATTTCTTCCTACACTGTATGAATGTTGCTAATGGTCTTCTTTATGTTAGGACAGACTAATGCGTAGTGAGTTCCATTGCAATCCCAACATTTTATTGGTTCTTTACATTCGTTATTCTTAACGTAGTTACTGTGATTATTTTCATATTATTTATTTCTGGGGCCAATAGGGTTTTATTGGGAGTTACTTTTATTTCCTTGAAAATTTTTATTAGGAAAATTACGTGCATTGTTATTCCAAAAATTTTGATCAGGTGTGAAACCATTCTTTTTAAGTTCAAAATTATTAGATCTCTCGGCTTTCTAGTTTGGCATGTTTTTCCTTTTTCGGTTCTGCTCATAGTAGAAATTTTCTTTCCGCATAGCTTCTTCAATAGTTTTAGGGTTATCGTATTCAATTCTTTCTTTAATGTGAAAAGGTAAAAAGCTCAGAAACCGTTGCACCTTGGGTTTCTCATCAACAATGTAAGGTACATAATGTAGTAAACTTAAAAATTTACTATTTAACTCCTTCATGTTCATAGTTCCCAACTTCAAATAATAGAATTCTTTAGCTTGTTCTTCATAATACTGCTTCGAAAGAAACTTATTTTTAAATTATTTTTTAAAGTTACTCCAGTTTATATTCTTTTCCTTTATGCCTTTTACTCACTTTATATCTTGCCACTAGATGTCTTCTTTTCCAATTAAGTTATGTATGGCCATTCTATCTTTTAACTGATTGGAGTAATTATAAATTTGAAAATAACTTTTCATCCCGGATAGCCATGCTTTGGCTTCCTCCCCTTTCTCTATTTCGTCGTTGAAAGTAGGTGGTTTTGTCTTCTTAAATTCTCCAGAAATCTCCTCATATGGCTTATATTTCCTTTTTCTAGAATGATAATTATCCTCATTGCTGTCACTAGAATACTGACGATTCTTCCTGTGTAAATCACCATGAATTTCAGAGGATGAACTACTTTCAATTTTAGAATGTTTCGAATTTTTACTTTTATGTTGTTAGGACGTATTACCAGATCCTATCTATTTATCCTTCGCTTCACTCTGAAATTTTTCCAACAATATTTGGTTTAGATCCTCTTGAGCTCTTAGAATTCTGTCATTCTCTTTTTAACAGTTTCCATTTCAGTTTTTAATTCCTTAACAGTTTGTAGAAATTCCGATGAATTATTAGTTATTTCTTCCTTAACATGTTCTTTTCTAGAATTACTTTGTTCATTTAATAGGGACCCTTTTTCTGCATATTCCTTGAGTCCTTCCATACCTGAAATTCTAGTTCAGAAAAATTTTCTGTACCAAAACATTTAAAAAATAATAATAATTTAGTACGCATGAATTTTATTTACTATTTTTTTAAATGTGTTGAGTCACTTCAGGCCTAGTGTCTAAATGTGTGCTCTGATACCATGTGTAACACTCCAAAATTTCATAAAAAATTAAAAAAAAAATCATGCGGCGATTAATGTTAAATCATTGCCTAAAGAAGTTACAATTAACTACTACATTTAACATTCTAAAATATCTGAAACTAGATACGACAAGAATCATTTACTAATATATATATAACACATTTATTACAAAGGTATACAAAAGAAAAGTATTGCAAGGTCAGTCTAAATGAGTCCGAGATGGAGTTTATTGAATTTAACTATTTAAAAAATCTAGTAAATGTAAGATTTTAAATAAATTGTTAAAGAACTTATCTAATTTCATAATTAGTTATAAGTCTGAAGTAGTGTAAGAATCAATAGTTCTTGGTTACTGAAGGTACTAAAAATTCTATTTCCTTTTCATAAATTAAATTTATTTCTATGAATAAAAAGCTTGTTATGGTCTGGAACTTCCAAGAGTCTAACCTTGTCATGTTTATCAGTTATCTGAAAGTTATTCCTAAACCAACTAAGTCTAGGCTTAAATATAACATGCTGTTTAGATTTTATGTGAATGCATGAACAATATGAAGAAAATACAAATCAACCATATAATCTCAATCCTTATATATATATATATATATATATATATATATATATCCCAAGGTATTTATATTAAACCTAACGATGGATGCACTAAAATTTATCATCTTATCTATATTCTAATTCTGTACATGTAAATGTTATACGAAGTTATTACAAGAAATGCCTAGTTCTTAGACTAAGAAAAGGTATTAATAAAAGTTATTGTGTAGGGCTAAATTACACAATTCAAACTATAATTAGACCCAAATAATTTCTTGTAAGTGGAATCCACGTGGAGGCCAGCTGGAGGAGGAGGGTTTTAAGTGTCAAAACCCTAACATATAAGCAAGCTCTACCCTAAACCCTTGTTTACTTTTATTTGTTTTTTTACTATTTTTAGGTGGTGAGACAGGCCGACAGGACTTCAACCCTTGCAGTCTCTGCTAACCAATTCCATATGGATACCCGTAGCCTTAAGAGGGGCTGGAGCAGCTTAGCTCTACATTAACCACAATAAGGTATGGAACTCTAGTTCTCGTTGTTGTGAGCCCTCCGAAACGAAGTCATGTTTCATTCTTTGGTCTGTAATTGGGTTTCTTGCCTTCGTGGTATTTTTTAGACTTTACCTTCCATCTTTTGCCATAATCAGAGAAGTGAAGGTTTTCTTGTTTCTTGGCGTTCGAAAATCGTGGTTCTCTTTACAAAACTTTAAACATTTGACCAAGTAAGGTTTTCAAAAAATCTTAGTCACAGATTTGAACTCAAAAGCTGCGAGGTAAGAATGTATTCCACCCTCTGTTTTTTTAATTCGTTTTTAGACATTCTATAAAAGTAAATTAGTAAATCATTAATGATCTGTTTCTGCTTGTTTTCGATATGGCCGTAGGTAAAGCTCGTTGACCCTCTACTAAAGGTGGGAGTGATTATACTTAAAGAGATACAGGGATTGAATTGCTATCAACCGATCACGTCGATTCGGTAAGCCTCGGCTTTACATCCTGAGGTACCCTTCAAAAAAGATAGATGTAGCCTTAAAATCATGGGTGTGTGAAAAAAATAACTACATCGCTAAAAGATTTTCACGGTCATGTTTACTATTTTAATGCTTTGATAAATAAAAAGCCTTATGGATCTAGAACTCTATTAAAAAGAGTTTGTTTAGGAAATACGATATGGTTTTGAGAAACTCGTAATGATTTTAACTTTTAAAATTAGAAGGTGAAGATTACTTCGGCCTTAAGTTTGTTTGAGAGAAAAGTGAAAATTGCTCTATTTTTTATTTTGGGCCTTGCGATTCCAAGTCTGGAATGGAGACATTGTATTTAAAGGTTTATTTTTGGTTTTTAAAAGAAACAAGACACTGTGTGGAAAAGGTGCTTTTTTTTTAATAAACTCTGTTAAAAGAAAGGAAGCTTGGAGTTTTGTTTCAAATACAGTATTTAATTTGTAAATCATATTTATTACTAAAATAGATTGTGTATCAATTTGTAAAAGATAAATCAGGGTTTTTTATTAAGGACTGTTTATTTCTTTTTATTCAAATTTTGAATTTATAATAAACTTTGTTTAAATTTAGATGTTGTAATTACGACGACTGTAACTAAGCTCCACCAATTGGAAAACAGTTGCAGTAAAAATTCTTTACAAAGAAAGGTTTAACCTAAGTTCAAAATTTCGTTTTAAGTAAGCAATTTGGAGTGCAAGAAGAATTCTTTAACCTTGAGAGAAATGATCGATAATAGTTTGTACTTAATAGTTTTAGGGTTTTGTCTATCAAAATAATTTTTATTTTATAACACTGCTTTCTTATTATTTTACTGTTTAGCATTTACAATATTTAGTATGGCTAGTGTTAAGGTAATTAACATAATAGCTTATTAGTAATATGTATTTTACTATCATAATTACACTTTATTACCTATAAATTATAATTTATTTCTATAAATTCCTTTATAGTTTTGTAACAGTTTATAGATATAAATAAATTTATATGTTTAAAGCTTGGAGAAAGAAATTAATTATATGTTATTTAGACATAGTTACAAATTGTGTAGTAAAATTTAATTTACAAATTCTGTAAAGCAAAAGGAAATATTTAAAAAAAAATATGCAAATGAAAAAGGACTTCTAGGATTAAGGGATTTTGTTTTACTATTAATCCTAAAATAAACTAATAGTAAAAGATTTATAAATCAACAGATTGCAAAACACATCTTACTTGATATACTCATTCTTCTAAACACGTAGTGTACTAGAGTACTGCATCATAAGGCGAGTGGAAAAATACAGGAAGGTAATTCATTCATTAATAATTTAAATCTAACCCTAGAACATTTATTCAACTAACTTTAACCAGTAACTTCTTGAAATAATTCTGGTTTACACTGTCTAAATTGCAGAAACAAACTTATCCAGACATAAGAGTAAATATATATTAACTACATTCATTCTAGTATAGGTAAAATAAAATAACATTTTAGAACCTAACAACTTGTAGAGGAGACAACAGCCTAAGGAGCCCGTTCCACCCAACAAATTCCCAAAGATAGCTTAGCTTCTTGTCTTAGAACCCCCGAGCCTATCCACTGGTCCACCTAGTTGAAAGAACTAGGTGAGAGGATGGGATATGAAACCCTTGTAATCTCCACAGAAGTATTCAATAGTAATACTTATGCCTTCTGCAATAATGAACTCAGCAAATCAACTGCACTAGTTTTGTAAATCAACATTTCACACTCAAACCACTTCTGCATTTTCCCTCCATCAAATATCTTGTGCACTCCTTTCACTTCTAAAATTCTACAAGTAAAAATTGAACAGCCACCTGCTGAGTTCGATGTGTAATTATAAGGATGCCTAGGTATTTTGGTCAGTTTTTCACTTAATGAGCCACCTTATCTTATTCCACTTTCTTGTGGAACATTACCACAAAAATAAGGAAGTTGCGTCTTGTAATAGCTAGAAGTGGTTGAGGATGCTTCCATGTGTCAGTTTTCTCTCACCCTAGTCTATTCCACCAAGTGACTAGTAGACACTCATTTAACAGCCTCCTTCCGTTGTTTGTCTCATCTTTTATTTATTAAATAATAAAATATTCAGCATAATTAATTACAATCATCCTTGACCCCAATTGGTCAATAATCACAACTTTACAATGAAAATAAAGTATAATGTCTTCTTAAACATAAATGTTTTTTGCAATTTGGGGTATGTTACAACAAGAGACATATTTTTTAATGAAGATATGGAAGTATGATAAAAATCCATACAAGGGTGGAAGGGTGGTTCTAGGGTAGGCTACATGCCCAATGCCTACAAGGAGGTCTTATCCTCCTTCCATTAGTGGCTGGAGAATCAAGGTATTGGTGTATCCTTGTCTGTAGGTGCAGGATGAAACTAGGTTGTGGGTGCATCCTTCAGTAGTGGCTAAGAAACTTGGGGATTGTGGTCTCCAGAAAGTGGGTGCTTGCAAATAGCTATTGTATATTGTAAAAACCTTTTGCGGATAATAGAAACATGTTGGTGGTTTACCTTATTTCGTTCCACATTAAAACATTGTGTACAAATTTGTTTTTATATTTTGTTAAAAAAGAAATTGTGTTTAAATTTCTATCACTGATTCACCCCCCCTATCTCAGTACAAGACCTGATACATCAATTGGTATCAGCGCAGAATCCTTAACCACAGTTTAACCACTGGAAGGATGATCCTATTACAATCTGTTATCTCCCAAAATAAATTTGTTTTGATAGTATGAAGAATTCGATTTATGTAATGAAATATCTGAGGATGACTAACAAATTGAAGGTCTCTCTTTTTATATGGTCGAAAAATTTGGAAGTTATAGCTTTCAGTGGCTTAGGAAAGGCTCTTAATAGCTCATTAACCACCAAGAGGCTATGTTTTGGAAGTTAACAGTTTAACGCAGGATAAAAGTAAAGCACCGAAAGCGGGCCCGAGGGAGTAAAATGAAAAAACACTTTCAATGGCTTAGGAGAGACTTCAAATGACTCATTAGCCACCAAAAAGTGTTGTTTTCAACAGCTTAAGGAGAAGACCAAAAAGGGTGTTAACCGTCGAAAGTAGGCAAAAAGCGACATTGGTAAAGGTGCTTTTAGTGGCTTAGGCGAGACTCCGGATAGCTCATTAGCCACCGAAAGGTGATGGTTTTAGCAACTTATTGAATAGTTCAAAGAATATTTTAACCGTCGAAAGTAGGAAAATAAGCATCATGGAAAAAACACTTTCAGTGGCTTAGGAGAAATCTCAAACATTTCATTAGCCACCAAAAGGACGGGTTTTCAGCCGTTAAAAGTGTTTTTCGGCGAGGCAACTATCCATCAAAAGCTGGGTTTCACCGCGACACTGGGATAATGGTTTAGGTGGCTTAGGCTAAAGGGATATCACTTCATTAGCCACCGAAATCCATCTTTTCGATGGCTAGTAGACAAACTTCCAAAGGCTGTTAACCACCGAAAAGATAAAATGTGGAAACGATTAGAAAGCATTCAAATCAAACCCCGTCAGTAAGATAAACAATCAGTGAATGGCGTGACAAACCACTGAAAGGACTTGTTCCTACATAATCGCGTTTGGAAATAAGTGAAGGAGGTTGTTATAAAACTGATAAAGGACTGATACGATTGGAAACGCTCATTTTTCTTCCACCTGTCCAAAAGAACAATAGAAAATCTCATTGATTATTCAGGCTGATATGTAATATGATTGATGGGCAAAGGAAATCAAGAAGATCAACTACGGCCATCACCTTATGACCTCAACATCCATCATGACAGCAAAAACCCTCATAATCAATGCCAAAAACTCCAACAAATTTCACTTTTGATCTTAGCATTCCTCTCCACCAAGAAAACCATCCTTGGCAAAGCACCCTGCTAACACACTGTCATACAGAACTTAAAATTATTTTTGTAGGTACCTAGGATTGGCATTCATCAAGATGAAGAAGGGAGGACCTTCTCTCAGGTAGGAGTTGGAAGATATCAGCTATTTGGAAGCACATCCAAAGGTCGATAAACTTTTCCAAGATGCTGGTTGCTACAGGTTTTGTGAGAAGATACAAGGTTCCCATCAGCAGGTGGCTGAGGCATTTTCCCTCTCATTTGATGGCTCTAAGGAAGTAATAGGAAAAGAGGAATTTCACATAGATGAAACCCTAATCACTGAAGTGACTAAACTCCCTGGAGCAGGAGAAAAATGGTTCAAAACCACCATACGAAAAGATGTAGAGTTCAAGTCTTACCTAAAGCCTAAGCATAGAGGAGTGGTGTGGAAGAAGAGTGTTCCATCATCCTGGTTAGAAGAGAGGTGGCAGCAACTGTTGAAGGCCAGTTTGGTATACCTAACATGTGAAGGGAGATATAACAAAGCTATGATCTACCATTTCAAGTTAATGAGCCACTTCACAGGTAAAATCCCACTAAATTTTCCCTTTTACTTACACATAATTTTGGGAAAGATGGCACACCAAGTGAAGGCCCATCCAACCAACATTGCTTGGAGACTTTATCACCATGGCCTTATCCAACTGTTGATCCAAGAGTTGCTGAAAAGGAGGAATATGGGATGGCCTCATTTCTTGGTTTGGAATGGATTTGAGAGAGTCCTTCAGCCAGAAGAGAAGGGGAAGTCTCCTCCAAAAAAGTCCAGCACACCAAGGGGTGGGAAAAGAAAGAGAAGGGCTATATCCCCAGCAGCAACAAAACAACCTCCCTCCTCTTCCAAAGACAAGAAGGTAAAAAGAAACTTGGACTTCAGTGAGAAGGGCCAGGAAGTTGAAACACACAATGAGAATATTTGGAATATACCCTACTCATATTCTGAAGAGGAGCAAGAGGAAGGTGCAGACCTAGCTCTGCAGATTGTAGCAGTGACTCAAGAACTACCATCTCCCACACCAAAGGAGCAAGAGGAACCAGTAGAGAAGGCTTCCTCCAGAAAGCCCAAAAGTCAAAAGATAAATCAATTATAGAGGCAAGTTTATGAGATGGAGATTTTGGAAAGGGAAATAAAGTAAAATAATGCTGCATTGACCAGTACGAACAAACTACTATATAAGTCTTACCTAGAGCAGAGAGAAAGACATATTTTATTAAAGAGACTGAATACAAGGTACCTAAAACAAAATAATATATTGTATAGGATGATTAGGCTCCAAATACTCCAGTTCAAAGAGGCCAAGGTGAACCCTAGCAGCCACCCCAGGTTGGAAACCCTAGCTGAAGCTGCAATTAGCCTTCAGCCTTCAGAAACCAACCAAGTTGTTGTTAACCCTCCTAGCACAGAGCCTGCTGAAGAAGAGAGCTGAGCATATAGACCTAAAAGAACATTTTTGGAAGAAACCTAATAATTTTTGGAAAATAGGGCTTTCGATGGCTTAGGCAGACACTGGGGTTGTTCATTAGCCACTGAAAGCACCGGTTTTGGTAGCTAACAGTTCAATAGTCTGACCTCTTAACCATCGGAAGTAGAAAAAGGATTAAAATTAAATTTTGGCTCGTAGGACCAGTTTTGGGCGAATATAGATGGCTCAGGGACAAATTCTGGAGATAAAAGATGTAGAAGAAAGCACCAGGAAAGGTCTGTTTCAGTTTTACTATGACATAACAATGGAAAAGGTCACCAACACCTAGTTGTCAAAGGAAAATAGTGACTTAACTAGCAGAGGGCCAGTAGCAGTGATTTCCAGCAGTTACCTTAGTTATCTGAAAGTTCATACAGTGAACTAGTTCTTCAGTTAGTTATACAAGTAGTTAATTAGGGTTTTTTAACCTAATTTGTAAAAAACTATTATTTTGTTTATTTTTTGTAAAAATAGATCCAAGTTTTCAGGATCTGTGTATTTTTTAGATGCTATAAAGCCTAAAACTTATTTTATTAAAAGGGTTCAACTTCGGGGACTTGGAGACCATACTATTGCCAGCTTCTCATTTTGCTCATGATTTAATATAAGCTCTTTTGTTATCATTTGTTTAGCTTCAATTTCTGTGTTTTCCATGCTTATACTTGAATGTGTTCTTTAGGTTATATTCAAGTTAATTAATGACTAATAGTTGTCACCCTATTGGCACGTTGATGTGATTTGAATTACAAGTACCATCCTTACTATGATTTAGCCATTTATATACATCTGTTTTGTGTGTAAATATGCCAGCCTAATGAGTTCTCCATCCCTACACCTTATTGTCAACCTCTGAATAGTGGTAACTAAAAGCCTTGTACCTGATTGAGTTTCATGCATGTCTTGAGAGTGGAAGGTCATATAGGTCACCTGACTTGATCCATATTAGAAAACCCCAAAAACATTGTAAGTTACTAGGCATTAGCTGCAACCTAGAGGAGTTTCATGGACTAATAACAAATTGGCACTATTACCGGGGAGAGAAGACTGAAGCTTAGCTTCCCTGGGAGATGACATAGATCCTCGCTTTGATGATAGACAAAGATTGGGCATGATTCCGGTTGTAAATAATCTATCTGGTGACTCCATTGAAATAAGGTGGCTTCAAGAAGACCAAGTACCGAAGCAAACCCTCAGGGGCCACTAGCAACACCGATTTCAGATCTAGAAGAGATACTGAGAAGAGTTAGGGCTTCACTAAGGCAAACCAGCAGTGCTGCAAAGGAAGCTACATCTGGTATTTCAAGAAATATTTCTACTATTATTTCTTCTGCTGAAACACTTAATTCTTGGGAATTTATAAATACATCATAAAATTCTAGGGTTTGGGCATCTTCAAGCACTAGTGCTTGTGAATATCCAATCCTTGGTGACTCCACTAGGATAATTTTACCACCACCACCTTCTCAGTTACTAGCTATATCAGTAATTCCTTCCTCCACCTTTTCCATACCCATTTCCTATATGGATACCCCTTAATTGACCAAAATGGAAAGGATCCTGGTAGCTAGGTATGCCCCCCTAAATTTTCCAAATCATCTCTCGGCCATGCCCACTGGAGATTACCTCAAGTACATGCTTAAGTTCATAGGAGAAGGAGATTTCACATCTAAAGAACATCTAGAGGCATTTTACAGTTATGTTGAGAACATTAACATAGAATAAGAAGATGTATGGACTAGGGTTTTTGTGCAAAGCCTAGATGGTGAGGCTAGGAAATGGTTTAAAGAACTTCCTGTTGGGTCAGTGGCAGGCATTGAAGCCCTATATGACATCTTTATAAAAAATTGGGGAGAGAGGAGAGACCACCACTATTATATCACAGAGTTCAACAACTTGAAAAGAAAAAATGGGGAGTCTGTCGCAAACTTCACCAAAAGGTTCAACAATATGTACAGCAAGATCCCCACTGAAATAAAGCCCACTGATACCTCAGTTAGGATAAATTATGCAAATTCCTTTGACTCTGATTTCTTCCTACTTCTCATAGAAAGGAGGTCTTCCTCCTTATCACTCATGCAGAATGCTGCCCTAGAGGTAGAATCAAACATTGTGGCATCTCAAAAGGTCAAAGGAAAGATAGACAAGAAGAAGCAACTAGCAAATCCTATTGGGGTTTCTTCATCAGAGAACAAGATTAACAAAATGACCAAACTATTAGATAACCTGACTGCTGAAATGTCTAAGCTGAAGGACCGAGGATAGATACCTGTGAGGGGTAAAAGGCCAAGTGATTTTACTCCTCGAAACCCTAATTTTGTCCCTTATAGAAGAGGAAACCCCCCAGTTCACATTCTTAGAAGGGAATTGGAGCAAGGGGAAGATCAGAGATTAAGAGCTCCATTTCAAAATGTTGTATTAGAAGAAGAGCTAGAATTCATTGAAGAAGAAGGAGAAGCTGAAGACAACATCCACTGCATGGAGGATGAGGTAGACTATTCTTTTCTAGACACAGGAAGAATATGAGGAAGCCCTAATTGATGAACATATCAGTGAAGGAGCTGTATATCAGGATGATGGTCAGGGAGGGTACAATTTGAGGTCCAGGATGGTTTATCCTCTTTAAAAGAATGTTGTACCTATAAAACAACCTGTTGCACCAGCTAAAAAGGCTCCTGTTTTACCAAAGAAAATGGTTGTCATTCCAAAACCGTTGTAAAAACCAGCACCTTCATCAAGCCCTGACCATGTCCAAATCAAAGTTCCTATACATGAGGTAAGGTTTCCTGATAGGCTGCATTATTATTTCAACCTTGAGCAAGAGATTCATAAATTGAAGATCCCTTTCCCATTAATTGAGCTAATGAAAATGATTCACTCAAGTCTTCCATTCTGAATTCTCTTCAGCCAATGGTGCATATTGATACTAACTTTATAAATCTACAAGATGAAAAACTTGTTGTAACCCTAGTTCCCATGATCAAATACCTAAAGGACTCATTCCCACCTTTCTATATATCCTTGAATATCCATGATAAAGTCCTTCATAACTGTCTACTGGATTCAGGAGCTTCTAATAACCTAATGCCAAAGGTTGTGATGGATGAGCTTTGTCTCATCATTACAAAGACCTACCATGATTTATTCTCCTTTGACTCTAGAAAGGTCAAGTGCTTGGGCCTCATCAAATACCTTGTTGTGAACCTAACTCAGCTACCTTCAAAAAGCATCATGATGGACATTGTAGTGGCTGATATCCCTCCAAAATTTGGTCTCTTGCTGCCTGAATCATGGAGCAAAAGACTAGGTGGCACCCTTCAGATGGATCTTACATATGCCACCATCCCAATGTTTAGAGGGGAGACCAAGAGGATTTACAGGAAAAATCAATTGGCCTACATCATAAGCAATGATAGCAATTCAATGAATCACCCCATCTATGTAGTGGACACTGATTTTGGGTCATGCATTCTACAAATAGATTATTCTCAGCAAATATTAGTCCAGCTCACTAATCCCACCTATCAGCAGCCCAAATAAGTGACCACAACATTCTGGAACATGTATTTTGATGGAGCTAGCACTCAAAGCTCAGTAGGTGCAGGTGTAGTATTGATCTCCCCATCCAAGGAAAACATTCATATGTCTCATAAGCTTGATTTTAAAACCACTAACAATATAGAAGAATATGAATCCTTGATGCTAGGAGTTAAAGCTACCAAGGAGATGGGGATCATGCACATGAGGATTTTTGGAGATGTAGACATTATTATACAGCAGGTCAACAACACTTTTCAGACAAAAAATGTCAGACTAAAGGCCTACAGGGATGAGGTATGGAAACTCAAAGACTCCTTTATGTTTTTTGAACTGTCATATATAGCTAGGGCTTTGAATCACCTGGCTGATTCCTTGGCTGTCTCTACAAGTCTATTTGTTCCTCCTTTACCTCCTAAGCTCAGCTATGATGTTTAGGTTAAGTACAGACCTTCCCTACCAGATAATGTCAAATTTTGGAAGGTGTTTGAGAATGATGATAAGCTTAGCAAATTCCTTTAGCTAGTAGATGAATTCTTTGATATACATATAGATCAGGAAAACCTAAACATGGAAGAATTCAAACAGCTTAAGTTTAAAGATAAAGTAGATGATTAGCTATGATGTTCAGGTTAAGTACAGACCTTCCCTTCCAGATAATGTCAAATTTTGGAAGGTGTTTGAGAATGATGATGAGCTTAGCAAATTCCTTTAGCTAGTAGATGAATTCTTTGATATACATATAGATCAGGAAAACCTAAACATGGAAGAATTCAAATAGCTTAAGTTTAAATATAAAGTGGTTGATTAGAAAATTGTCCAATTACCTAGCAACTATATACCTTGGGGTCTAGTGCCTCTGAAGAGTTGTTTGATCATAATGACATCCCTTTCAAGCCTGCCAAAAAGGAGCAAGACCCTGTTGTCCAAGAGCAAAAAATAGGTATCCAAATCCATCCAAAACTGATAAATCTATCCACTAAGTTGACTACTGATCAGAGGTCAAAATTTTGCAGCTTGATAAAAGAGTTTGCTGATATCTTTTTCTAGGAGTACAGTGACCTGAAAACCTATGACACCAATATCATCCAGCATAGGATTCCTTTGGAGAAGGACACCATCCCTTTCAAGCAAAAGCTGAGATCCATCAGTCCTCTCCTATTACCAATAATTGAAAAAGAAATCCATAAGATCCTCAAAGCCAAAATCATAATCCCCCTCAGGTATTCCAAGTGGATTGCAAACCTAGTGGTGGTAAGGAAGAAGAATGGGGAAATCAGGTTGTGTGTGGATTTCAGAAACCTGAACAAATGTTCCAAAAAAGACAACTATCCACTGCCGAAGATGGAACACCTATTGCAGAAAGTCTCAGGGGCTAGTGTCATGTCATTCCTGGATGGATTCTCTTGATACAAACAAGTTTCTGTGCACCCTGATGACCAAGAGAAGACTACCTTTACCACCCCCTGGGGCACTTTCATGTATGCTAAAATGCTATTTGGGCTAATGAATGCTGGGGCTACTTTCCAGAGATCCATGGACCTAGATTTTGTAGGGTTGAAAGATAAATTTGTGCTCATATACTTGGATGACCTAATTGTTTACTCTCACATCCATCATGAACATTTGCAGAATTTGAGGAAGTTATTTCTGAAGTGTAGAAGATATGGGATATCACTCAATCCGAAGAAGTCCCAGTTTGCACTCGATGAAGGGAAAATCCAAGGTCACATTGTCTCAGTTGAAGGTGTAAATATTGATCCAGTAAGGGTGGAAGAAATCCAGAAGCTATCCATACCGAGGTCAAAAGGGGACATTCAGTCCTTTTTGGGTAAGGTAAACTTTGTCAGGAGGTTCAACCCTAATTTCTTAGAGCTGGTGAAGCACATAACAGTCATGTTGAAAAAGGATGCAGAAATAAAATGGACTGACTAGGAAAGAAGCTCTTTCAAAGACATCAAGAAGGCTATCATGGAGGCCCCAACCCTGATTAGTCTTGACTATACCAACAATTTTTACATCTTCTCTTTTGCATCGTATGACACAATGGTAGCTATGCTGTTACAAAAAGATAATGAGGGTCTTGATCATCCAACTGCATTATTAAACAAAACCTTGAGATATGTTGAGCTGAAGTATGATCCAATTGAGAAACGGGATTATGCTCTCATAAATTCATTGAAGACTTTCCGAGAATTTACATTCTCCATGCAAAAGTTCTTGCCTATGTCCCTTCGGCTTTTGTGAAGGATGTTCTGACTCAACCTGACATTGATGGAAAGAGAGATAAGTGGATTTCCAAGATCATTGAGTTTGATATAGAGGTGAAACCCACTAAGCTAGTAAAGGGACTAGGCCTGGCCAAACTCATGGCGAAAAGAAAACTGTGAACTAATGGGGATAAACTTCACCTGTGTCAAATCAGTAAAATTGAAAACTGTGGTAGTAACAGAAGCAGATCAAGATCAGAATGACATTCCACCAGTGGCTAAAACCCTATCTTCATGTGAGTGGTACTCAGGTATTATTCAATTTTTGCAGAAATTAGAAGTTCCTCCTGATCTCACTCCTAATCAAGCACGAGCTCTTAAATTAAATTCTGTTATGTTTTGCATAATTGACAAACTGTTGTACTGGAAAGATCAGTCTGCAATTTTGTTAAGGTGTCTAGATAAAGAAGAATCAGATCATGTCATGCATCACTTTCATTCTAGCACATGTGGGGGCCACCATTATTGGAAGACCACGGCCCATAAGATCCTGACAGCAGGATACTATTGGCCAGTCCTTTTTGCTGATGTATGTACTTTTGTAAGGGCCTGTGATCAGTTCCAAATGTTTATAGGGAAGCATCAGCTCAAATCCTTTCCCCTTAGGCCTATTGTGGTGAATGTGCCTTTTCAACAATGGGGTCTATATTTCATAGGTGAAATAAATCCATCTTCCAGTGGGAAGCATAAATGGATCCTATTAGCCACAGACTACTTTACCAAATGGATAGCGGCAGTACCCACCAGGAACGCCACTCATTAGGTCATCATGAGAGTTTTGTATGAGAATATTTTTAGCAGGTTTGACTACCCAGTAAGGTTAGTAACTGATAATGCACCAGCTTTCAAAGCTGTGGCATTAGTTAAAATGTGTGAGTTAATGGGCATTCAACTGGTGCATTCCACATCCTATTATCCTCAAGGCAATGGCTTGGTTGAGTCATCAAACAAAATCCTAGGTAGGATCATTAGAAAACTACTTGAGACAAATCAGAAAAGCTAGGACTATAAGCTTAAGTTTGCTTTATGGGCTGATAGGGTAACAAACAAAAGATCTATAGGGACTTTTCCGTTCAAGTTAGTTTATGGTACTGAGGCCATTTTTCCTATTCAGCTCATTATGCCAGTGGAAAAATTATTTCAAGAAGAGGAAGGTGAACCAAATGATATGGTGAGGAGGATGATGGACATGGTGGAGTTGCAGTAGATCAGGGAACAAGTGATAGGAAAATCAAAATCCCATCAACAGAGGATAAAGGGCATGTTTGACGAAAGGGAAAAAGTAGACAACTTTCAAGTTGGATATTGGATCCTAAATTGGGATGTCGTTAGATAGGACAAGGGAAAACAAGGAAAGTTTGATTCTTTGTGGATTGGCCCATTTGTGATAGCTCAGGTACATAAGAATAACACCTTCAAATTGTAGAATCTGGAAGGGGAAGAGGTGTTTGATGGCCCAGTGAATGGGTGGTTTCTGAAACTTTACTTTATTTGAGGCTCTAAGGCCTTGTCATTGTAAATTAGTAGTTAGTAGGTTGCTTTTGCTTACAGAATAAACTCCATGCCCAATGGAATAGTAAATGATAGCGTTAAGTTTTTAGTTGTTTTCAGGGAAAGGCACTTTGGTTTGGGATTCTTGGGACCTCACTCGGAGATTCCCATCCCCAAGTAGGAGCCATATGTTATCTCCCAAAATAATTTTATTTTGATAGTAAAAAGAATTCAATTTATGTAATGAAAGATCTGACAATGACTGAAAAATTGAAGGTCTCTGTTTTTTATATGGTTGAAAAATTTGGAAGTTATAGCTTTCGGTGGCTTAGGTGAGGCTCTTAATAGCTCATTAGCCACCGAAAAGCTATGTTTTGATAGTTAACGGTTTAACATGGGATAAAAGTAAACCATCAAAAGCGGGCTCGAGCGAGTAAAATGCAAAAACACTTTCTGTGGCTTAGGCGAGACTTCAAATGACTCATTAGCCGCCAAAACATGTTGCTTTCAACAACTTAGGGAGAAGACCAAGAAGGGTGTTAACCGTCGAAAGCAGGAAAAAAGCGACATTGGTAAAGGTGCTTTCGGTGGCTTAGGCGAGACTTCGGACAGTTGATTAGCCACTAAAAGATGATGCTTTCAGCAACTTATCGAACAGTTCAAAGCATATTTTAACCACCGAAAGGACGCAAATAAGTGTTGGGGCAAAATCACTTTCAGTGGCTTAGGAAAAATATCGAACATTTCATTAGCCACTGGAAGGATGGGTTTTCAGCAGTTAAAATGGTTTTTCAGCGAAGCCACTATTCGCCGAAATCTAGGTTTCACTGGGATGCTGGGATAATGGTTTCAGTGACTTAGGTGAAAGGGATATCACTTCATTAGCCATCAAAATCCATCTTTTTGGTGCCTAGCAGACAAACTTCCAAAGGATGTTAATTACTGAAAAGCTAAAATGTGGAAACGGTTAGAAAGCGGCTAAATCAAACCCCGTCAGTAAGATAAATGAAGAGTGAAGGGCATGACAAACCACCGAAAGGACTTGAGCCTGCATAACCGCATGTGGAAATAAGTGAAGGAGTTCATTATAAAATTGATAAAGGACTGACAGGATTGGAAACCCTCATTTTTCTTCCACCTGTCCAAAAGAACAGCAAAAAATCTCACCGAGTATCCAGGTTGATTTGTAATATGATTGCTGGGAAAAGGAAATAGAGAAGATCAACTACTGCCATCACCTTATGACCTCAACATCCATCATGACAGTAAAAACCCTCATAATTAGTACCAAAAACTCCAACACATTTCACTTTCGATCTTAGCATTCCTCTCCACCAGGAAAACCATCTCTCAGAAAGCAGCCTGCTAACACACTGTCATACAGAACTTAAAATTATTTTTGCAAGTACCCAATATTGGAATTCATCAAGATGAAGAAGGGAGGACCTTCTCTAAGGTAAGAGTTGGAAAATATCAACTATTTCGAAGCACATCCAGAGGTCTATAAACTTTTTGAAGATGGTGGCTGCTACAGGTTTTGTAAGAACATACAAGGTTCCCATCAGCATGAGGGTGAGGCATTTTCCCTCTCATTTGATGGCTCTAAGGCAGTCATAGGTAAAGAGGAATTTCACATAGATGAAACCCTAATCACTAAAGTGACTAAACTCCCTAGCGAGGAGAAAAATGGTTCAAAACCACCATACCAAAATATGTAGAGTTCAGGTCTTACCTAAATCCTGAGCATAGGGGAGTCATGTGGAAGAAGAGTGTGCCATCATCCTGGTTAGAAGAGAGGTGGCAGAAACTGTTGAAGGCCATTGTGGTATACCTAACATGTGAAGGGAGATATAACAGAGCCATGATCTACCATTTCAAATTAATGAACCACTTCACATGTAAAAGCCCACTAAATTTTCCCTTTTACTTACATAGAAGTTTGGGAAATATGGCACACCAAATGAAGGCCCATCCAACCAAGATTTCTGGTATACTTTCTCACCATGGCCTTATCCAATTGTTGATCCAAGAGTTACTGAAAAGGAGGAATATCGCATGGCCTTATTTCTTGTTTTGGAATGGATTTGAGACAGGACTTTAGCCAGAAGAGAAGGGGAAGTATCCTGCCAAAAATTCCAGCACACCAAGGAGTGGGAGAAGAAAGACAAGGGCTATATTCCTAGCAGCAACAGTGCAACCTCCCTCCTCTTCCAAAGCCACGAAGGTAAAAAGGAACTTGACCTTCAATGATAAGGGCCAAGAAGTTGAAACACACAATGAGAATATTTTGAATCTACCCTACTCATATTCTGAAGAGGAGAAAGAGGAAGGTGTATACCTAGCTCTGCAGATTATAGCAGTGACTGAAGAACTACCATCCCTCACACCAAAAAAACAAGAGGAACCAACAGAGAAGGCTTCCTCCAGCAAGCCCAAAACTCAAAAGATAAATCAATTACTGAGGCAAGTTTATGAGATGGAGATTTTGGAAAGGGAAATAAAGAAAAATAATGATGCATTGACTAGCAGTAACAAGCTACAACATAAGTCTTACCTAGAGCAGAGAGAAGGATATATTTTCTTCAAGAGACTGAATAGAAGGTACCTAAAAGACAATACTAGATTGTACACGATGATTAGGCTCCAAAGACTGTAGTTGAAGGAGGCCAAGGCAAAACCTATCATCAACCCCACATTGGAAACCCTAGTTGAAGCTGCAGTTAGCCTTCAACCTCCAAAAACCAGCCAGGTTGATGTTAACGCTCCTAGCACAGAGCCTGCTGAAGAAGAAAGCTGAGCAGACAGAGCTAAAAGAACATTTTTGGAAGAAACCTAATAATTTTTGGAAAACAGGGCTTTCAGTGGCTTAGGTGGACGCTGGGGAAGTTCATTAGCCACAAAAAGTGCCGCTTTCATCACCTAACGGTTTTGATAGTATCACCTCTTAACCATCGAAAGCATACAAAGGCTTAAAATTAAATTTTGGCTCGCAGTACCAGTTTTGGGCGAATATAGATGGCTCAGGGACAAAGTCTGAAGATGAAAGATGCAGAAGAAAGCATCAAGAAAGGTCTGTTTCAGTTTTACTATGACATAACACTGGAAAAGGTCACCAACACCTAGCTGTCAAAGGAAAATAGTGACTTAACCAGCAGAGGGCTAGTAGCAATGATTTCCAGCAGTTACCTTAGTTATCTGAGGCTTCATACAATGAACTAATTCTTCAGTTAGTTAGACAAGTAGTTAATTAGGGTTTTTTAAGCTAATTTGCAAAAAACTATTATTTTGTTTATTTTTTGTAAAAATAGATCCAAGTTTTTAGGATCTATGTATTTTGTAAAGGCTATAAAGCCTAAGAATTATTTTACTAAAAGGGTTCGACTTCGAGGACTTGGATACAATACTATTTCCAGCTTCTCATTTTGCTCATGATTTAATATAAGCTCTTTTGTTATCATTTGTTTAGCTTCCATTGCTTTCTTTTATGTGCTTATTCTTGAATGTGTTATTCAAGTTATATTCAAGTTAATTAATGACTGATAGATGTCACCCTATTGGTACATTGATTTGATTTGAATTACAAGTACCATCCTTATCATGATTTAGACATTTATATACATCTATTTTGTGTGTAAATTTGCCAGCCTGATGAGTTCTCCATCCCTGCACCTTATTGTCAACCTATGAACAGTGGTAACTAAAAGCATTGTACCTGATTGAGTTTCATGCATGTCTTTAGATTGGAAGGTTATATAGGTCACCTGACTTGATCCATATTAGAAAACCCCAAAAACATTATAAGTTACCAGGCATCCTCGAGCTACAACCTAGAGGAGTTTCCTAGAGTGATAACACAATCATTATGGATTATTAGATGAAGATGTCAATAAGAGTCCCCATATTTGATTGTGAAGACCATGTCTTCTGGAAGATTAGAATGAAAAACTATCTCGTGTCCATTGTTCTGGAAGTTTGGGTATTAGTTGAAGAAGGATATAATGTTCCAAAAGACATTCCCATAGAAGTAGGAGAAAGGAATAAATTTTGGGAACATGCAAAGGCCTTAAATACATTACAAGCTGGAATAAGTAAGAAGGTTATTACAAAAGTACTGATTTATAAAATTGCAAAAGAGCTATGGGACAAATTGGAAACCATATATGTAGGAGACTCCAAAGTAAAGATGGAAAAACTTTAATCTCTCGAAGTACAATATCAAAGTCCAAACTTGAAGGATGAAGAAAATATTCTGGAGTACTTTGAAAGAGTTGAGAATCTTCTTAATGCAATAGAAGGTTTGGGAGTAGAAGTACCATATTATGCGTTAGTTGAAAAGATACTAAGAACACTTCCTATGGCATATAATCCCAAATTATCCACTCTCGAATGCCGAGAGAAGCTAGAAGATCTTACCATGGATTAATTGTATGGAATCCTCACATCCTATGAATTAAGACTAGGTATTGATAATATCCCAAAAGGAGAAGAAAATTTCAAAGTGATCAAGAAAACAAAACTTTAGAAGCAAAAACCTCATACTAACCAGAATGAAGAATCTAATTTTATTAAAAAACATCAGAAAGGATGAGGGAAGTACAAAGGCAAGCTTCCCTTCAAATTTTTTAATTGTGGCATAATTGGGCACCTTCAATCCAAGTGTCCTTATCCCAAGGAAGACTTTGAAGATGAAGATGACAAACAATACAAGGAAAAGAGAAAATTCCACTATAAGAATAATTACAAAGGAAAAAAGAATTTCTACTCAAAAGAAGAAGACAACAGTTCATTTTAATTTAGTGACAGTGATGATGACGTCCTCTTTCTAGGTGTTCAAGAGTCTAATGAGATAGAATAAATTGAGCATAATAAATATTCAGAAGATGAAGCAGAGGTTGATATGGGAAAAGAACTATTTAGTGCTTTGAATGGACTAAGAAGATACAAACACAAATATGGACAACTGAAAAGTTTCTTAGTTGAACAACAGGGAGAGCATGGACAAAAAGAAAAAGAGTTGAAGAAAACCATGAGCAATCTAAAACACCAAATTATATATGCAAATAGGATGAAAGAAAGGTTGGAGAAATATCTTAAAAAAAACTAATATGTGAAAGAATGGAGATAGAATTAGTTCACCTAAGAGAAGAGCTTAATGCAAAATGTATTCAAACTAGATATGAAAATAGTTCTAAAATCTTAGACAAGATTATAACTACACAAAGAGATCCAAATCTCAAAAAGAAAATCAAGTTAGCTCAAAATATTATGCAACTACTCTTCTTAGTGCATTCAAGAAGAAAGAGAAAGAAAATACAATCAATGGTCAGAACTCTAGAAGATCATTCCACCCATAAAAAAGGAATTCAATACAACTCCAAAGAAAGTTAGCCTAAACAGGTATCCTCACATTATCCTCAGTTATTTTTTTGCATGCTCTAAATTTGGACACAAAGCTATGAATTGTAGAGCATATGAAAGGAAAAGTTTGAAGGTTAAAAACTAAAACCTCAAGGACAATCAAACAATTGGTCAAGTTAAGAGCATAAATTATAACTCCTTTACACCTCTACAAGAAAGAAATTTAGAACGCTTCAATGTTCATAACGATGGACACAAAGCAAGCAATTGCATATTAATGGAAATTTCAGAAAGATAAAAAAACATTAAAAAGAAGAAGAATCTTTGGAAAGAAATAACTTTGAAAGAAGAATGTATCACTACCTTGGAAACACAAGATAAAGGATATCTATGGTGTGTTGATAGTGATTGGTCAAAACAAATGACAAGAGTTGAGGACAATTTTTTGAAAATCCAGAAGGCACCTCATGGAAAGAGTTGGAGAAGAAAGGAATACTCCAATGATATAGAAGAAACCAAGATTTCAAATATCAAAGAAGTTTTCCACGATCATTAGGAGTTTAATAGTGTCATAGATCATATTTACATTCATTATGATGGAAATAAAGATGATGAAGAAGTTAGTGATGGGGGTGGAACTGAAGATGGATGTCTTTTCTAAAAAATCCCATATAGTCTAGAAGAAAACCCTGAAATAATGCATTAGAGAGGATCATGTACTTAGGGGGAGAGTGTTTGAAAAGTTTGTTGTCTTTGATAACAATTCTAGTAATGGTTATATTGTCATCCTTGGAATCATAAAAGAAGAATGGAAACCAAAACTATAAAGTAGATTTGAAGAGCTTGTTGAAAGAAAATTTTGGCAAAGGGATGAAGTCATGTTTGAATGCAGATTTGGTATCATGACTTAATAAAAATGCATAAATAATGAAGAGAGATACCACAATTAGTTCTGATCTCAGTTTTGAAGAAGGAGAGTGTTTGTAAAGAGGAGAAGCACTATGATAGGGGGAGTCTACAAACTCATCATCCAAGGGTATTACTCAAAGAATCACTACACGAAGGATGTTAATAGGATGATCAGCACCAAGTCCAAGTTAATTGGAGGAGGAGAAGAAAAAAAGGATAAAATAATGAGTGAGGAGTGAAGAGCATAGCCTCTATGAGCAATTGTACTTCTAGTTCCATACAATAAAAAACAAAGCTTACTCTGCAAATCATTGAGCGTTTATGGCTTCGATTCTAATCACTAGAAACATTAATTTTAAATTCTCTATGTGCATGTGTATGTTTACACATCGAGATCTGAAATAAGTACAAGAGATCGAAATTGTATGCGAAAATCTTTGCAGGAGGGAATTGATCTTTCCAGTGATCAATTCAGCAAAGATTATAGAACGTAAACAAACATACATCTTTGATAGATCTATGGTTAATATAGATAGATTTACAGTCAAAATTGAGTTTTGAAAATAGGAGATGTGCCCAAGTTAAATCTAAACTAATTGCCCATACTCCTAAAATCATGTGGTTGGGATAGAAAGGGGTTCAAGATCAACAGTTAATAAGGATTTCACTGATAAAAGAGCGAGGAAGATCAAAGAGGGGTCAGGCTATGAAATTGAAAACTAATCATTGGAAATTGGAGATGCGATCAACGGTTGATATTGATCGTCGATGCACAAAAATTTCACTGGGAAGAGTTACACAGTGTAAAAAAACTTTGATGTGTGCGAAATTTTTATAAATTTCGTCTCACCTTATTTGGAGTCCATTCTTGATTTAGTGGGAACACAGATTTGACGGTCCATAAGCTATTTCGCAGCGACAACTAGTAGGTGAGTTAAGAAGGGAGATGGGTGTGAAATTTTAAAACTGAACCTACTTTCTTTATTTTTCACCGATGATTGGAGATCCAACGCTTGCGGATGATTTTGTCGGTTGAAATAACCAAGTGTTTAACAAAATATGTTGGATGCAGAATATTACCTAGGATTTGATTGGGTTGGTTAATTTAGTAGTTCTGCTAAGTTTAGAACCAAACTAAATCATATGACAATTGTCCTAGAGACTATATTTTTTGGGGGGAGAAAAACAATAGTTGACATACTAAAAAGAACAATGTAATGCTGAGTGTAAACTATGTCACAAAAATGTTGTCACAAAAGAGGAAGTATAGTGACAGGGGGAGTCCATGTATATGTTATTCAAATTATCATTCAAGAAAGGAAATGTTAAGACAAATGATAATATTGGTTAGTACCAAGTCCAGTTAACAAAGGAGAGATTTGATGACAGGGGGAGTTACCAAAAAGAACAAAGATAGGAAATCCTCAATGGCATAACAGGTTATCCTCTGTCATTGTTGTCAAAGGGGGAGAAGGTTTTGGTGTTGACATCAATTCCAAAGGGGGAGATCATTGGCAATGTGGATTATAGTTGTCATTGGTGTAAAAATAAGTTCAGTGATGACAAAGGAATAATCAAGGACATGATGGAAGAGTGAACTCAGTGAAAGACAAAGAAAAGACAAAAGGTGAACTGAGTATAAGTCAAAGTAAAGACAAAGGCAGTGATAACATGGCATGAATAATGAAATGACAGATGTGATGACATAGAATAACATAATTGATGGAAAATTGGTAAGAGACATTTCCTATTATGACAAAGCATATTATGTGACATCATTCTGGAGAAATATGGGAAGTGGTAAAAATCAAGAAATTGACTAAGGATGGATAAATAGTCAAAACTTGTCTAAGAGGGCCTAAGAGAATGACCTGCCTAAATAGTCATACTGGTCTAAAAGGGTCTAAGAGAATGACCGCCCTAAATATTCATATTGGTATAAGAGGGTCTAAGAGAATGAACGCCCTAAATCATGGGTTAGAATAAATTCCCGTAGCACATAGGGGTCATGTAGACTTGTGTTTTCTCTACCTGACCATGTCTTCAGATTGTCTTGGAAGTAGTTGAGGAAGAAGTTATGGACCTACCAAAATAGTGTTTTTGGCAGATTGGATAAAACTAAGAAATTTGTCTAAATGTCATAACAAAAGGTTGGAAGAGTATTTTCAAATGTTCTCCAAGAGATGTGTGTGTGTCAGTAAGATCTAAACATGACATGACCCTACTCCCTAGTGAATTGGTTATCCAACCATGAAGTTATATTCTCATTTGGTTCTTACATGACCAAAATATCAATATGCCAAAACAAGAGAAAAATGTTAGTTTGCATGTTAAGATTAAAATTAGCTAAGTGTTGAAGCAAAGAAATCGTGCAAATTTGCAAATTCATGGTGAGATCCACACTCGATCTAAAACAATTGATCAGGAACAAAACCAAAGAAGATCAATGGTTTAGAAAAAATGTTGCAGTAGGAGAAGTGCGGGTGTGAAACCGCAGAAATAAAAAGGTCAAAATCGTGAAAAATTGATTATCCGACTTCTACAGTCTGTAGTGCAGAAAGAACAGTGCGGAACTGCGTAAATGAGAGAGTCAAATTTGTGAAAAATTGAGTTTTGGACTTCTATATTCCGCATTGTGGAAAGGGAAGTTTGGAAATGCAAAAAGCAGAGAGTCTAAATCGTGAAAAGTTGAGTTTTTGGCTTTTACATTCCACCCTATGGAAAAATCAAGTGTGGAAATACAATGACGGAAGGACTGTTGCAGGAGAAAAAAGGTGGAGAGGAAAAATCTTGAAAAATTGGAAAGTTTTGTTTCCGCAGTCTGCATTGCGCAGTGCAAAAATGATCCTATAGAAAGGCCAGTGTCGAAATTTGAACTAGTGAACAATAAACCTCTACCTAATGACTGCAAAAGGAATCTTGCAGAAACAAGAAAATTGTTGAATCGAGGTTGCAGAAGAAGTTAAGATTTCCTGCAAGCCTTGAAGATGATGCCCACAAGTATGAAGAGAATGTACTCCATGGTTAGATGAATATAAGATAGGTTTAATTTTGAAAATAATTAAATGTTCATAAACAAAATTATGAAGGGTGTGGTTAACAAAGTTATGGTAGTTATGACTAACAAAAGAAACATAAACATAGTTAGAGTATCGTGAGGATGTAACTATTTGAAAATGTATGTTGTTGTATTGATGTTTAAGAAGAATATATAAACTGAATCTTGAAGAGGAAGAGGAATTAGGAATGTCTCTCTCATCCAGATCTATGCAACCAAAGAATAAGATAGAGACCAAAGCATAGTAACAAGAGATAGAGTTTTTAAAGAAGATATGGAATTCTGATAAAAATACATATAAGGGTGGAAGGATGGTGCTAGGGCAGGATACATGCATGCAAGGAGGTCTTAGCATCCTTCTAGTAGTGGCTGGAGAATAAGGGTATTGGTGTATCCTTCTCTGTAGGTGCAGGTAGAAACCAGGGTGTGGGTGCATCCTTCAGTAGTGGCTGAGAAACCTAGGGATTGTGGTCTCCAGCAAGTCGGTGCTTGCAAATAACTATTTTATATTTTAAAAATAAGTTTTGTAGATAATAAAAATGCACTGGTGGTTTACCTTATT
>LPNX010070203.1:14120-31502 GCA_001517045.1 Pseudotsuga menziesii | reverse complement strand
CCCCCCCCCCCCCCCCCACTGTCAATGACAAGACCTAATCCATCATTTTTTAAATTCAAATGTAATCCATCTTTGAATCCTTTACAATATTTATTTGTCTTTGAAGTATCGAGGTATTTTGGTGCATTAAATGGTTTGTATTTCTGTGCAAATTTGGTTCGTTATTTATAGGTCAAACCATAGCCATGATTCTAACATTGGATATTTGTACATATATATGCAAATTGTTCCTTTGTGAATATTTTTACCGATTTGAAAGTTTGGCTATGTTCATGACATTGTCACTAGTCTTTTATTGGCACCAAGGGTCAAAATATAGAGATCGTGCAACAAAGTTTCTAGATACAAGAAATCCTCGAGATGCAATAAATGCATTGCGTATACTAAATAAAGATTTGTTAATCAGCCCATATTCTGAGGGGTTACTTGAATTGAAAGATTTAGTGCTTTTGATAGGGAGTGAACTGTCTGTTTGTTATGATTTGATAAACTATGAAAGTAGTTTTTCTAAATATGGACTTATGATGTCAATACATTTTTGCTTCAAAGCCTTACATGTGTCTATTATTTTGACTCCCAACTCATGTTTTCACTTTATTTGCAAAAATATGAGGAGGTCATATAGGTATGTGATCAAAGTCCGGATTCTGCAGAAAGGAACTATTGTTTTCCAAACAATGACAGTCAGGTATGCAATGATTATTCATTGGAAAGTATGGGGCAGTTTATTGTCAAATTGTGGTGATGGCGGACGTGTGCCAAGTATCATTTCTACATGGGTAGATTGGGGGAGGCTTTTGATTTACTGTTGAAATATGAGGAAGTAAATTATGCACTTGAAAAGTAAGTTCCCTCTTTGTTATTTACATATTTCACAATATGATCATTTCTTTGCAGTCTTAAATGGTTTACTGTTGAGTTCTTGAATTCCTTATGTCAAACATTATTTGCATGTAGGTATGGAATGGAGAGTATGGAATCTATGACATCATTTATGGCCACGATCCATGAACTACTTCACCATAAGGCATCTTCAGATTTTTTAAATTAATATTCAAAATTGCATGGACATATGTTCTGCATTGAAGTGTGTTTCTTCTGTAAAATTGTTCTGCATGAGTTGCTTATAGCCTATATACTAGAATATTATCATTTAAGAATATTTTAGTATTTTTTTTAGTGTGTAGCATGAACTATTTTGTTTTTATCTCAGCTTACAATTATTGGAGTTTGGGCTTTGGGGTATATGCAAAGTGACAATATTTGAATTGGAGAATAAGTTGGTGATCTCAGAGAGTAAGAGATTCCTTGTACTGGGAAAAACATTAAAACTCTAGGCTCAACTCTATAAATAAAAAATACACTAAATTAAAACATTTTTTTAATGACATGCATTTTGGGGATTAGGACATTGGTGACATTGTCCCAAATATATAAAATATACCAATGTTTAAGCTTGAAGCATGTAAAAATAAATTCTTAATAGTAGATTTTGAAAACCATGGACACACTAGTAACATGAGATGAACCATTTTCACCCCAATATCCAATGAATCAAATTAATAACCAGAGTTCAGATTTTAAATAAGTCATTAGATATTGCAGACTCATATTTCACAACTAGAAATGTGGATTTCTCAATTTTAATGAACGAAATGGGTACCCTATCTTGAGAAACTGCCTCTTCATCAATTTGTAGATGGATTTGTGTCTAAAATAAACAATATAACGACAATTTTATAGGGTTTCAACAACAGTTTCTATGTGAAAGTGCAAAAATCCATTACTGTGCCAAAAAGTCGGCCACAATAGTGCCTCTTCAATCCAAATGATGCTGAAAATTCACCATTGTATCGAGTTTTCAACTGCCAAATCACTGCCCAACACCAACATTCACACTTGCAGATGATCCTTGTGATTTTAGTGTTTAGAGTGTAGGAGTGTTTGTGGGACCCAACAGATAAAGGTAGCAAAATAGAAATTAGGTTTTTGTATTTTAGGGTATATTTTCCTCAATTATATGAGAGGGAAATATTATATCTCATGATATTTTGCTATATTTTGTTAATTATAAGTATCTTTTCCCACCCTCGTTTCAAGTCTCTTTCTCATTGTTTAATGCTTAACCCAATAAACATTTATGTTGTGTATGAATTGATTTCTCATAAACAAATTGTACATGAAACACTGGAAAAATTCATTCACATAAATGTTAGGACAGTCACAAAAAAAAATTTCAGACCTCATATTTTTGGCAAATTTCCTAGGGAAAAAACCACAAGGGAAAAATGTATTTGAGAGAGTTTTATTGTATTTTCAGCAAAATAATACAACAGTGCATGCCTTTAATACAGTTGTGCTGTCACATCCCCTCCCCTCTTCCTTAGCATATAAGGGAGGTATAAGACTACAACTGCGCTTGGATATACCACAATGTCCATCCCCTCTTTCCTTGGAGGAGATACGTGACCACTAATCCTGCTCTGGTAGCTCGATGTCCATGAATCTAGTGCCCATACACCTGATTGATATGCAGAATAATTTAAAATTTCTCTTTACAATCTCTTTCAACATAGTCATAGGTCATGAATCATCCTTTAGCAATCATTGTTAGGATCAAGAACCACTGTAATAGTTGTTTCTCCCTCAACAAATCCATTATTTAACCGAAAAGGTCATTCTGCACTAAACCTGACTTTCCTTCCTTCCACATTCCGCCCTTCTGCCTTCCGGTGTGGACTTCAGGAATCAAAAACTCCATGAAAAGACCACCTTATCTTTTGACATTCCACCTTTTGAATTTTGCCTTTCTGCCTTCTGATGTGGACCTCGGAAGTCAGAAACCCCATGGAACGATCACTCTATCTTTCTCTATCCACCTTTCTGCATTCCGTTGTGGACCTCAAAAATCAAAAAACTCGTGAAATGATCACTTGCCTTTCGACTTTCCTCCTTCCAACTTCCCCCTTTCCACCTTCCACTACAGACCTCAAAAATCAGAAAAAAATGACTTTTTTCCTTAACCTTTTCCCCATTTCTCTCCTCCCACCTTCCACCTTTCGTATGCGGATTCCAAGGTGCGGAAAAAACAATTTTACCTTAGAATTTTTGGCTCTTTTCTGGTTCTAACTTCTTCCTTTTGTAGACATATTCTGGGGTGTGAAAAACCAACATTCTACCTTGTTCTTTTTCCTATTTTTGACCTTCTTCCTTCCACCTTCCACAAGATGATCCCAGAGTGCGGAAAAAGACATCTTACGTTAAGATAGCCGCATTTTTTATCCTGTAACTAGGATTCTAGCCTCTATGACGATAAGAAAATGCAGTGGGAAATACAAGGCATAAATAGATGCAAATGCAGGGACATGTAATCAACAATAACTCTATTTAATTCATTCATAAGAATTCAACATAATTAGTATATTAATAAGCAAATACATTGTGAAAATAACACAACATAGAATACTTATATTGAAGATGAAGTTGTCTAGCAACTATCTATGCCATTACAATTTTCCACCCAACCATAGGCTAGATTTGTTCATTAATCTCTCAACACAACTTCCACCCTCGAGCTGGGCATGGATTCCATAAGGAACTAGGGAACGTAAACTCACACATACCCAGAACACATTAAACACAGTCAATCCAACCTGCATTTGGGTTTCACAGACTGTTCAACTAATCCAATACATAATTGCTTCTAACAGGCTACATGAAAGCAATCCAATACGCCATTGAGTTTCAGAGGCTCTTCAGCCAAGCCAGCTAATAGTTGGGTTTCACAGACTGCACACAGACAATCCAATATTCACATTAAGGACCAAGCAAACCAACAAATGGGTTTATCAGAATTCACAGCCAATCCATCTCACTGATGGGTTTCACAGACTAATCATCCAATCCAACACTCATAGTTGGGTTTATTAGGTTTTCTAACCAACAATCACACATGGCCAAATGCACAACAAGACACAGCCAAGCCAACTACCATTTGGGTTTATTAAGCTGCTCAGCCAACCCAATATATCCAGTTAGGTTTATCAGGTTGCCAGCTAATCCAATATACAATTGGGTTTATCAATCTGTCAACTAAGATAATGTCCTTTGGGTTTATCAGTGTGCAAATTGAACCCAGGTGTTAGAACAATTACACTCACAACAATTGCCAATTACACATGTAAATTACTCACAAAAAAGACTGAATATGGAGCTGAACACTAATCTGTATTGAATAAGTGTAAAATAGCCAACCCTGTGAAGTCATAGGCTGCCGCAATAAATAACTACATGAGAGATTTGAATGCATGAAGATGCCATTCAAATTTAGTCAAAAGCAGGCTTACTAAATCTAATCAAATCCCCCATAGGTGCATAAAGCACATTCCAAATCTGTCTAGGAGCTCACGAATTGGAAAATGCAATTAGGCAAGCTAATAGATGGTGGAAGGAAAACTCATACATGCTTTTAATAGGATAAAATAGTGGAGGATGATGAGAACAAAAAACAAGTTAACTTCACCTAGTCAAACTTTCCCAATTGCCTTAAAACTCAGAAAAAGCAGGCAATAAATCACAAAAAGCATACATGCGCTAGGGAGGCTAGGAATAAAGCAGATTTGATTCCAGGAGGTTTCCCAAGCACTCCATGACTTAAAATTAAGAATTTTGACCACTATGGATGTGTGGAGGACAACTTGCATAAGATGGAATACGAAAACTAGGCAAATAAGACAAAAATTGGATTAATTAATGTCTAAGGTAGCTAACTATGGGTTGATTATTCTAACACCCCCCCTTAAGCCTGACTTATGAGTAAAATATCAGAAAATTATAGGGCCTAGCAACAAGGCTTAGTCACCCTTTACATACTGCATGTCCATTTAACCAAGGAAAGAGGCAAAAACCCAGTGGGAAAAATCCTCCCTTAAACATGGACTGTAAAACAAAATTTGGAAATCTTGTCATCACCCATGCTTCACAGCATGATCAGAAATCCCTAGTAGTGATTTGAGATTACTGAATTTCTTCTCACAAAAACCTTTGGTGAAGATATCTGCTACTTGTTATAAAGATGAACAGAAGAGTAGGTGAATGGTGCCATCATGCACAAGCTGTCTGATGTAGTGCATATGGATCTCAATGTGTTTGGTTCTATGCTTCTGAAATGGATCATTGCAGATTCGAATGGTACTCTAATTATCATAGTAGATAGTAGTTGAGTATTCTGATTCGAAGCCACACTCTCCAAGTAACCCCTGCAACCATAAACATTGAGTTGCTGCATTTACAACTCCTTTGTACTCTGCTTCTGTAGATGAGAGTGCAATGGCACTCTGTTTCTTGATTGACCAGCCGATTGGCCCTTCTGCAAGCATGAACACATATCATAATGTTGACTTTCAATCTATTTTGTCACCTTCCCAATCACTGTCAGTAAACCCAATCAAATCAAGATCAGATTTAGCTTTATAGAAGACCCCATGTGTCCTTGTTCCCTGAACAAAGTTAAGGATCCTTTTGGCTGCTCTCCAATGGATCTCATGAGGCTGATCCATGTATCTTGAAGCCACACTTACTACATAAGAAATATCAGGTCTAGTATGTGTAAGATACAATAAACATCCAATCAATTGCTTATACAGTGTATTGTTTACCATAGGTGAAGAATCAGCTTCTTCAAGCTTCACTCCTAAAAGGAAAGGAGTCTTGCTTGGCTTGCAATCCTTCATTTTGAATTTGTTCAGAAAATCCAAGGAATACTTGGACTGATGTACTTTGATTCCTTCTTTGGTTTGAGCAATATCGAGCCCCAAGAATTGGCTCAATAAGCCCAAATCTGTCATTGAGAAGGCATGGTTCATTGCATCCTTCAAGGAGGCAATCTCATCCTTTGAGCTTCTTGTAATGAGAAGGTCATCAACATATAAAACAATGATCATTAATGAACCATGAATCAGCTTCAAATAGACATTTGGATCTGATTTGCATCGAAAAAAATTTAGTGATAGCAGAAAGCTATCAATCTTGGCATACCAAGCCCTGGGGGCTTGCTTAAGCCCATACAATGACTTATTTAGCCTGCACACAAGAGATGGGTTAGTAGCAAATCCTTGAGGCTGCTGCATTTATATATCTTCAGTGAGATCTCCATTCAGGAAAGCACACTTCACATCCATGTGATGTACTTCCCATTGCTTTGAAGCTGCAATGGCTAAGGCTAGCCTGATGGAGTCCATCTTTGCCACTGGTGCAAAGGTCTCATTGTAGTATATGCCATGAACCTGTGAGTAGCCCTTGGCTACCAATATTTCCTTGTACTTCAGAGGTGAACCATCAGCAGCAAATTTGGCTTTGTACACCCACTTACACTGAACTAGATTCCTCCCTAGGGGAAGATCAACCAGCTCCCAAGTGTTCCTCTTCTGGAGTGAGATGAACTCTTCCTTCATGGCTGCTTGCCATCTTGGATCATCTGCTGCATATTCATATGTCTGTTGATCTGATTCAACCATCAGATAGCATTTCTCTGCAAAAATAGGATCTTCCATGCACAGAGCACTCTTAAACTGAGATCTAGTCCTCCTAGGATCATTAGGATTTCCAACTAGTTCTCCAGCTGCATGAATGGTCTTGGATGCCCATTTTGGTCTTGTAGGACTGTTAGGATCTACAATTAAATCATCATTATCAGACATATCAGAATCAACATGTTCAACTATCTCTTCACTTACATTCAGAGTTTCTGGTGGTGAAGAGGATTCTCCAACTTCCACTGCTGCTAGGGGCTCTTCTTGAAACTGAACAAACCTTTAAATGAAGGATTTGTTTGTGCTCAAATTGATCAGCTTGCACCCTTTTGAATCTTCAGAGTACCCAGAAAATAGACACTCTTGGCTTTGGGACTGCAAAGCCTTTCTCTTTTCTGTTGGAATTCTAGCCCAAGCCCTTGAGCCAAAAATCCTGAAATGGGTCACATCTGGCTTGTGCCCACTCCATGCTTCGAAAGGAGTCATAACTTCAATATTTTTATGAGGCACCCTATTATCGATATAGGCTGCACATTTTATAGCTTTGGCCCAGTACTTTGGTGGCAAAGTCTTAGCCTCCATCATGCAAATTGCCATCTCTTTCAGTGATCTGTTCTTCCTCTCAGCAACACCATTCTGTTGTGGTGTGTAAGGATAGAATGCTGTATCTGACTACCTGCATCTACACAATATTGAATAAGCTTAGACTTGACATACTCACCACCATTTTCAGATCTGAGGACCTTGAGTTTCCTCCCAGACTGGTTTTCAACCAAAGCCTTAAAGACTTTGAAGAGGCCAAAAACTTCAGACTTGTGTTTCAAGAAGTAAACCCAACAATACCTGGAAAAGTCATCTATGAATGTCAATGCATATTTGGCCTAACTCATTGACATATGAGGAAATGGGCCAGCAACATCACTGACTGCTTGAACTGATTAACCTCAACCAACTTCTAATGGGTCAGTTCAACTTCAGTTAACCTCATCGGGGTTCATTGCAGTCATGGAGCACTAGCACTTGATGGTTGACTTACTATGACATGTGTTTGATCTCCTTCAGTTGAGATTCAGTCATTTATTGCACTATGACTTCAGTTAGGGTTTGGTGAGTCAATTAGGGTTTTGGTCAAGTGGTTAACTAAGTGTGAACCTATGGTTGAGAGTCAGTTAATCTAGAATCACTCATTGAATTTGAATTGGATCCTTAGGTATTCAAATTCCTCATGGTTTCAAGCTAATGCTTGACATTGGTATTGTAACCATTCATTGTTTATTAAATATACAGAGAGGAAACCAATTTCGTTTTCGATTAACACCATTTCATGAGTATTTGTTGATTATTATTTGATGAGATTGATTCTGTGTTCCTATATCAATGTGCAAGATTAATATGGTATCATAGCTTACGGCGAGATAGAGAACTATCTCTCAAAAACAATCTTTTTGACAGATTTCTCCATGAAAAGTGAGCAATAGCTCAAAATTACAGCACTGCACCAAATGCCAAGGCTTACCACTCAATATGTCAAGTAAAGAACTTGTTGATCAAGCTTGCTTGATTGACTATGCTGGGTGTGATGAAATCCTAGAATGTGCAAGCTGTCTGACCTTATTTTTCCCTTTCTGTTTTGATTTTCAGGTTTCTACAGGTGAATCATTCGCTACAACATATCCAGATGGCCTCCTCAGTAGATCTCTTGACTCCATACAATTTCCACTCATGGAAAAATAAAATGGAGATTCAGTTGCGCTCCAAAGGACTCCATAGAGTCGCCATGGACACTGAAGTTGAGCCTAGATCCACCATAGAAAAATCAAGATTCTTGAACAAGAAGGATGAATCCTTCGGTTTCTTGTGCCTCTCTATTTTTGAAGACCTTCTCTTCCATCTTATAGATCTAAATACACCGAAAGAAATATGGGACGAATTGGAATCTCTATATGGAAAGCATGATGACTTGAGAGTTTACCAACTTGAAAATGAACTCATGTCTCTCCAACCTTCCAATTTAGAGACTCTGAATGATTTCTTTACAAAGTTCAAGAATACTATTTTACTCTTGAAGCAATGCAAAGTGGAGAAGGAGTATGCTCAGCTCATCCTTGCCATCCTCTCCAAACTTGGGGCTGATTATTCAATTTTTGTTTCTACATTTTGTGCGGGGAAGCTCACAACCCCCAGATTGAAGATGCCTACTCTCAATGCCTTCATTGAGTCCCTAACTAATGAACATGACAAGCTTGTCCAGATGGGGATCATCTGATCTTCCCATGATCAAGCCCTCCATGTCTCGAAGCACAAAGATCTGAAAGGTAAAGGAAAGTAGTAGAAAAATCAGAAAACTAAATTTGATGCTCCCAAGCCTAGAGTTGAAAACCAGCAACATGATGAATATTTCAGCTCAAGGAAGAATAAAGGAAAAGGGCACAATGGGAAAGAAAAAGTCAGGTGTTCTTGCTGCAGGAAGGGTTTTCACCCTGAACATGCCTGAATGAAGAAAAAGCTTGATGAAGCAACCTCTCTCCTTGAGAGGAATCACATCAATATTCCGGAGAGCTTTCGGAGGAGAGATCACCAAGATTGGGAACCACGGCATGAGAAAAGTCATGCCCTCATGGAAAGCACTTCAAATTCCAAGGAACTGCTGATTGATAGTGGAGCTTTGAATCACATGATGACTGAAAAAGACTCCTTTTCATCCTTGGAGACTGGCAAATCCATCCCCATCCACCTGGGAGATGACTCCACCATCATTTCCGAAGGACAAGGTACTGTAGATCTAGAAAATGGTTTTTTCTCTAATGTCTTGTATGTACCGTCTCTAGCAGCAAATATCCTTAGTGTCTATTAGATGACACATACAAGAATGCCTAAGAGAGTCTCTTTCAGGACAAATGATGTTGAGATAACAGAAATTGCATCCAGGAAACTCATTGCTAAAGGCCTTGCCAACCATCATGCAAAATCCTATGAGTTCTCTCAATTTGTTGCGGATGCAAAGCCCACTGCTCTGCTAACTCATGGAAATGAGGTTAGTAGGCTGTGGCATGAGAGGTTTGGCCATATTAATTTCAAATATTTGTATAAATTATAGAAAAAAATCCATGGTTGAAGGCCTCTCAGTCATCAAAGCAACCACGGGAGTCTGCAAGGGCTGTGTGATTGGAAAACACCCTGAGTACAAGTTCGATCGGGGGAAGGAAAACTGAGCTACAAGCATAGTGGGGATGATACATTTTGATATCAGTGGTTTGATTCCTATCACATCCATTAATGGATCAAGGTACCTCCTTACTTTTATTGATTATTTTTCAAGGTATACATGGGTTTTCTTTCTCAAAAAGAAATCAGAAGTATGTGAAAAAATTTCTGAATTGAAGGCCTTGATCGAAAATGCCTCTGGGCTTAAGATCAAGATCTTGAGATCTGATAATGGAGGGTAGTATGGCAATAATGAGTTTATGTACATATTCTCCCAAAGTGGTATTCAGGTCCAACATTCAATTCCCTACAATCCCTAGCAAAATGCAGTAGCGAAAAGGAAGAACTGGTCTCTCAAGGAGATGACCACCTGTATGTTGGAGTCAAAGAAGCTTGCTGCAAATTTGTGGGATGAAGCCATGCATGCTACAGCATACATTTAGAAGAGGGTTCCACATTCATATATGAAAGTAAATACTCCTTTCAAAGCATACTTCGGACACAAGCCAGATGTGTCGAACCTATGGGTGTTTGGGTCCACTGCATGGGCCCAGATTTCGCTTGATAAAAGAAGGCTTTTGCAACCGCAGAGCATAGAATGTCTATTTATTGGGTATCCTAATGAATATAAAGTATTCAAACTGTTGGATATCAATACCAAACAGATCATCATGGAGAGAAGTGTCAAGTTCGATGAGCCTCTTCAGGAGGTGGAACTAGTGAAGGAGAAAACTGCTGAATTTCATTCCTATTCTACTAAATATTTGGATGATGAAATTGGGGGTGATGACCCTAATTTGGATCCTCTGATTTCTGATATCAGTGTGCAGCAATCATCAGATACTGAATCAGAACCTGAAGTTCGAATTCATCTTCCTACATGGGCCCAAAAGACACTCTCCTCCGCAGGAGACAACATTGGAAATCCGGATGATCCAAAAAGAACCCGGTCTGATTTCCAAAGAGCAGGTATTGCGCTCTCTTGTTCTAATAATTTGCTATCCAAAAATTTCTATTTGATGATTATTTCAGATCCAAAATCCTACTACCATGCTCGGAATGATCCAAGATGGCAAGTTGCCATGGATGAAGAGATGAATTCTCTTCAGAAAAAACACTACTTGGGAGCTAGTTTCTCTTCCTCTGGGAAGGAAATTGGTTCAATGCAAGTGGGTGTTTCAGAAAAAGGTTGCTGCTGATGGAAGCACCTATAAATATAAGGCAATTCTGGTAGCAAAATGTTTCTCTCAGGTCCAAGGAGTGGACTACCATGAGACCTTTGCACCAGTTGCAAAAATGGACTCCATCCGCCTTGTTTTGGCTATTTCAGCATCCAAGCACTGGGAGGTGCATCACATGGATGTTAAGTCAGCCTTTCTACATGGAGATACTCCTGAGGAGATATACATGAAGCATCCTAAGGGCTACATCACTGATCCATCTTTGGTTTTCAAGCTAAATAATTCACTATATGGGTTAAAACAGGCCCCAAGAGAGTGGTATTCCAAGATGGATTCCTTCCTTCTCTCGCAAAACTTTCAGAGATGTAGATCAGATACAAATGTGTATTTACAGCAGAATTATGGTTATATAATTATCATTGTTTTATATTTTGATGACTTACTGATCACAGGTAGCACAATTGCCTCCATTTCAGCCATCAAAACTGCTCTCCACAACGCCTTTGAAATGAGTGATTTGGGGCTTCTAAAAAAAAAATTGGGGCTCGAAATCGAGCAAAATTGTGATGGGATTATGGTAACTCAGTCCAAACACATTTCATACCTGTTATTCAAGTTTAACATGGCTGAATGTAGGCCTACACCATTCCCTTTCCTTTCAGGGATCAACCTTGAAGAAGGAAAACACACACCTCCCATGGACTGCACTATCTATCGACAGCTGATTGGTAGCTTGTTGTACTTGACACATTCTAGGCCTAATAATTGTTATGACATGAATGATGTATCAATATAAATGCAGCAGCCTCATGATATTCATTGGAAGGAAGCCAAGAGGATCCTCCAGTACATTCAGGGAACCAGGACCTACAGCATTCACTATGTTGCAGACTCCGAGCTAGAGCTGGTTGGATACACATATTCTGATTGGACGGGTGATTCTATTGATCAGAAGTCAACTTATAGATATGTATTCATGTTTGGTGGTGGCCCTATTTTCTAGTCAAGCAAAAGGGTGGCCACCATAGCAGTATCTTCAGTAGAGGCCGAGTATCGAGGAGCGGTGAATGCTTGCATCCAAGCAGTTTGGTTGCAAGGCATTCTTTCAGAGTTTGATCTTGGTAGTACTTTGTCCAATGTTCTCTTTTGTGACAACCAAAATACTATTAAGATATCCATGGATCTAGTTCCCAAGAAGAGGACCAAGCATGTAGAGATTCACATGCACTACATCAGGGAGTTAGTGCATGACAGGACCATCATTCTGCAATACTGCCTGAGTGATGAGCAGATTGCAGACATCTTCACCAAGAGCTTTTCAGAAAAGAAGTTCACTTACCTCTGTTCATTGTTGGGGGTGAGTTCATCAGGGTGATCTAGACTACTTTCAATGTTCAGCTTGAGGGGGGGCTTTTTCCACTAGGTTTTCCCTCTTTTCCTCACTTAGATTGTTTTGAGCATTGTTTTAGTTTCAGCATTGTATAGGGTTACCTATGGCCTTAGTTTTCGGGGCCCTAGCATTTTTATGCATCTATGTTTTCTAACTCTTCCTGAGTATAGATTAAGGGGGGGTGTTAGAGAAATTTACCATCATACACACTCTTTTGGTCAAATTAGCCTAGTTAAACCACTATCCTAAGTATAATTGACATTAATTGCCATCATCCAGTCACACCCATGCCTACCTACAGTAAAGGAGGCTAACTTAGCCTTCTCCTACAGTCAAGGAGGATAACTAGAGCACTCCGGGGGTGATCTGAGTGATATTAATGCACCTATTTGCTAACTGGTGGTTACAATCAGTTCAACCAGTCAGTTAAGGCACCTCCTCTCATTAAATATATTATTTAATAAATATTATTTATTATTTAATGATTTGGAGTCAACAGGGCATCTCCACCAACTTCTGATGGTCAGTTTAGCTTCAGGTAACCTCATCGGGGTTCATTGAAGTCATGGAGCACTAGCACTTGATGGTTGGATTGCTATGACATGTGTTTGATCTCCTTCAATTGAGATTCAGTCATTTATTGCACTCTGACTTTAGTTAGGGTTTGTTGAGTCAATTAGGGTTTTGGTCAAGTGGTTAACTGAGTGTGAACCTATGGTTGAGAGTCAGTTAAGCTAGACTCACTCATTGAATTCGAATTAACTACTTAGGTATTCGAATTCCTCATGGTTTCAAGCTATTGCTTGACATTGGTATTGTAACCATTCATTGTTTATTAAATATACAGAGAGGAAACCAATTTTGTTTTTTATTTACACCATTTCATGAGTATTTGTTGATTATTATTTGATGAGATTGATTCTTTGTTCCTAGATCAATGTGCAAGATTAATAGAAACAACCCACTCCGCGACTCCAGAGAGTGAACAACATGCACAACGCCTCTTCAACAATGAACCCGTGTGTGCATTTAACTAACCATCCCCCCAAGAACAACAAAAAAACCTTCTCACCACTAAGGGAATGTCGGACTGGGCACACATTCATGTGCTTACTTGCTGCAGAAGCAAGAATGCAGCTTCCCCAGACTGTAGACTTGCAGGCTTGCTCAGACACGAAATCAGATTGCCATGCCTTTCTTTTCCCAAGGAATTAACTCACTCAACCGTTCTTCTAGAAGAATTGAACGATTGAGGACAAAAGGTAGCTGAGGGTTTATGGGTTTCCCCATTGACATCTATTCTCACCGTATTGGCTTAGGATTTTGACTAACTCCTCTCCCTATTCCTTGTAAAATAATGCCCTCGTCTCTTAAGTTCCAATGTATAGCTAGCTGTGGTATTTTATTAAATTGCATATTACATGATATATCATAATATATACTGTGCTTGACTTAGCACTATACCCATCGACATCAACCTTGATCACTGATACACAAAACACCAAATCAATGGAAGGGCCCTGGCCTTGAGCTCATCACCATGATTTAGATACAATATATACATCATGTACAATTTCAATACCATGGGGTCAAAACCGGATTGTTACATGTGGAACTTGTCGAAGAGTGGTTTAAAAATTATGTAAGCGACTATAGAAAACTACAATAGATTTACTCATGCTATTGTAACTATTACTTGGTAGTAGGGGAGAAGACAGGAAGTGTTTTGGCACAAAGGTGGTGCTAGGGTTTTTTCTTGTTTCGCAGGGTGTGAGGCGGCTAGGTCACGCTAGTCTGTCAGCGGGAAATGGTTCCAGGCCTCCTATAGGGTGCCATGGCGGAATTGGGGTAGGGAGATGTTACCCCAAAAGGAGGGGATCACGTCGTGGGATGGGAGGAGTAGGCCGAGAAAGGAAGGGAAGGCGGTAATTAGCTAGGCTCCAAGAAAGGAAAGAAGGCTAGTTTGGGGGGATGCCTACCGAAGACGGCCTCCATCCTAGAGATTCAAATCAAATCTGAGGCAGACAGAGGCAAGATTGAGTCTTGCAAGGAAAAATCCCTAATAGGGAACTTTGTGGGGATATGGCTGAAGGAGAAAGACATGATTAAATGGATAAATGGTGTGTGGAATCCTAAAGGCCACTGCGATCGCTAGTTAGGCTCAAAGGGTTTCTTCACCACTATCTTCTTTAACCAAGAAGATAGGGATAGAGTCATGGAGGGAGGCCCATACTTCTTCTTCTCGGTTGGTTTATACCTACACCCATGGAAGGAGCGTTTTAACCCATAGACAGAAGACATGATGGTTGCCCCAGTTTGGATTCGTCTCTTCTATCTCCTGGGTGAGTACTGGGACATGGAGACTCTGCAGGACATAGGAAACAATCTGGGGGAATTCATAAAAATAGAAGAACAAACAAATATCCAAAGGTATACCACCTTTGCATGGATTTGTGTCTATATGGATCTTTCTAGAGAACTCCCAGAAGCAATCAGCCTAAACTGGGAAGACCAGGAATGGATCCAACCCATCAACTATGAGCAACTACCCTTCAAATGTCGCCACTGTCATGACTATGGTCATATTGGAAGGAATTGCCCTAAATTTAGCCCTAGGGATGACCAGTCCTCTCCTCATTCGAGTAAGGATCCAGAATCAGATGGGTTCACTCAGGTCAAGAACAGGAGGAGAAGCAAAGGGGGAGGAAAACCCACCATGCGAAAGGAGCCGGTGACAAAGGACAACAGAACAAGGAATCCCTTCAAAGCTTTAGGGTCAATGAATGAGGATGAAGAAGTCCCTGTGGTGAAACTAGTTTCTGGCCAGTAGGAAAGCTTAACCAAATCCCCAGAGGAAGAGGATGTTCAGCAGATGGAAGGAACAAAGGAGGAGGAAGGTGAAGACATGGAACTAGGCAAGCTAGACCTAGACACAATAGAGGAGGAATGCATGAAGAATGGACAAGGCTATGTCTCAAGATTCCAACTTGAACTCCTTCAAGAGGCCATCATTCAAATGGGTGCTCTTGAGAGTCTCGGGATCGATCCAGATGCCCAGAAAGGTAGTAAGAGGAAATCCTCAGAGGAGGAACTGCAAAGAGGAAGGAAGACGAATAAGTAGCGTATAGCAGTGGTAGGAGTTCAACTGATCGAATCTGGTCAGTATCCCACAGTCAAGGAATCCTTCTCTGGAGGTAAAAAGAGTTGTCAATGAAGATCATATCGTGGAATATAAGGGGGTGTGGCAACCCCAGGAAGTGGAAAACGCTAAATCGTAAAATTACGCAAGAAACCACAGATATTCTTTTCCTCCAAGAAAATAAGTGTAGCTTTGGGGTTCTAGAAAATATTAAGGATAAAATTTGGAAAGGAATTCATCTCATGGCTCTATAAGCAGCTGGACAGTCTGGGGGTGTGGCAATCCTCTGGCAGCCTCGGACTGTGGAATTCTCTAACTGGCGGGCCAATAAGTTTTCTTTAATGTCATACTTTGGCCTTTTGGATTCGAGGGTGAAAGGCACCTTGGGGAACATTATGGCCCCAACTGTTTCCCTGAGAAGTTGTCTTTCATGGATCTCCTCAACTGGGATGTGGGTGTTCAGGGGAGACCTCAACTTGATAGCCAATCTTGGTGAGAAGAAGGGAGGAAGATGATCCCTGGAGAAATACCAGGAAGCTTTTAGTGAGTTTTTATCCCAGAGCTCATTGGTTGATGTGGAAATAGGGAATGGCTAGTACACTTGTAACAACAAGAGAGGGGGGAGCATTTGGTGGCCTCTCACCTGGATCGTTTCTTGGTGTCTAAGAATATCATGCATAGCATGGGGGAAATTTTGGCTGATGTTATCCCGACCGCTGGCTTGGACCACTGGCCCATCTGCCTCTCTTGGGATTGGTCCAATTCCCCTATGGGAAAACCTTTTCGTTTCGAACACTTCTGGATGGAACACACAGATTTCAAGGATCTTATCAGTTACTGGTGGCAGGAACTGTCCCCCCCCCCTAGGAACCATCATGTACCTCTTTCAGCAAAAACTCAAGGCTCTGAAGGCAAAGATCCGCACGTGGAACAGAGAGGAATTTGGGAACATCTTTGAGGACAAAAAGAAACTATTAATTGAGCTAGACCTCATTAATAGACAAGGTATGGAAGGAGGTTGGGATGAGGGTATGAAAGTCAAAGAGAAGCACTTGATGAGGCAACTGGAGGCTAGGGAAAAGTGGGAGGATATATTTTGGCAATAGAAGGCGAGGGTCAAATGGCTATAGGAAGGTGAAAGAAATACCAAATTCTTTCATAGCTCGGTGATCCAAAAAAGGAATAGTTCTAGAATCTAGAAACTTAAGAAAAGGGATGGTAACAGAGTGGAAACTAGATGGGAGATCGAAGCTGAACTCACACAACATGTCATGTCCCCGGTTTCGACCCCGTTTGCATGATGTATATATTGTAATTAATGGTGGTGAGGAGCTCAAGGAAAAAGCCCCACCATCTATTTGGCTGTGTATGTTCGGAAATGGGGATATTTGCCGATGGTTTGCCGTGTTATCCGACACCTTATATTTTGACATCATGTAAACCCACACATCAATTAAAATAAACCACAACCAGCTACGGCAGTGCAACGTTGAATGAAAAGGGCATGATTCCAAAGGATAAGGGGAGGGGGATGTCAAACCTTGGGTTATGGGGAAAAACCCATGTTTTATTATCTTGTGTTTCACCATCTTTGTTGTTTGTCACCCTTTTTGTCTCATCCAACCTTGTCAACCTCTTTAATGCTCAGCTGGTGGTTGAGGAGTTATGGTTGAGGGCATTTATTGCTGAAGTGGTGGTGGTTGTGGGAGGTTGTCAGCCTTACCCAATTGCCCACTCCACCCACGTTGTCCATTCTTCACCCTCACACACTCCTCCCTGGTCAGTTCACTCTACCACGATTTTGGTCTGTTGGCTTCTCATGCAGGGGCTCTGGGCGTTTTTGGGTCTCACGCAGGTTTTCTTCCTCTCCCCACGAGTTGCTGAGTACCCACGAACTGCAAAATCGTGTCCTTCCTGTTGTGTGTGCATCCACGGGCG
>LPNX010070203.1:0-13863 GCA_001517045.1 Pseudotsuga menziesii | reverse complement strand
CTGTGCTGGCTTGGCTTGGTTGTTGAAATCCTGTGAAACCCAGCTGTGTTGTTTTGTTGCTTATGTCCCCTTGGCTATGTATAAGCCTGCAATTGACCCTTATCCCGAAGGAATCATGCCCAGCTCGGGGGTGGCAGCGCTGCTGAGAGATTGATGAGCACGCTGGCCTATGGTTGGGTGGAATGTTGCAGCGACGTAGCTGGTTGCGGGTGAATTCTTTATTAACAGATAAGTGCTTCCAGTCTATCTCTGCAATTTTAACAATTGTATATGGAATTATGATGAACATGTGATTGCTGGAATGTGTGTTTGCTTCCGCTGTATGAATGAAAATAAATGCATTTGTGTATGATTAATTCCAACATTGATTTCATTTGATTTCTGTTTATGTTCATTGGGCATTTTGCCCCGGCTGTGTTTGATGCGTTCGTCGCGTCCTCTTCGCTGGTTGAGGGCTGGGGACGTGACACAACACTTCTCTGAGATTCTCAGAGAGGATGGTGGGGACAGAAGTCGGGATATTGAGCAAATCACAAGCTTAATACCCAGGATAGTCACTGGCGAAAATAATGAAATGCTGACCAAGCCTATAGGGATGCAAGAGGTTGAGGAAGGAGTCAACCAAATGGCGCCTGGGAAAGCCCCAGGACCTGATGGTTTCACAAACAACTTCTTTCATCACTTCTAGGACCTTGTCAAGGAGGATGTGCTTGGCATCGTGGAGGAATCCAGGACCAAGAGGGGAGTCCTCAAAGCCTTCAATGCCACCTTCCTCACCCTAATTCCCAAAGAGGTAGGGGTAGACACTCCTGACAAATTCAGACCAATAGTGTTATGCAACATCATTTACAAAATTATCTCCAAGGTCATTGTTAATCGACTCAAACTTCTTATTTCGATGCTCATCATCTCAGAACAGTCTGGTTTCATGGAAGGAAGATAGATCCTGGATGGGGTTATTCTTGTACACAAGGTGTTGCACTCGCTCAAAATCACGAGGACTCCTGGTATGATGATAAAGCTTGACATAGCAAAGGTGTATGATAAACTAAACTGGGAATTCATGGAGAATATGTTGGGGGCCTTTGGTTTCTCTTCATATTAGGTGGAATGGGTCATGGGTTTGGTCACAATGACCTTTTTAATATCCTCCTTAATGGTTCTCCAGCCAGCACTTTCCAACCCTCTCGTGGTATCCTCCAAGGAGACCCTCTGTCTCCATTCCTCTTCATCCTTATGGCTGAGGGCCTGAGTCACCTCATTTCTACCTAGGCTAGCTGTGGGGAAATATGGGGAGTTAAGGCTCATGATGGGACACCCCCCTAGACTCACCAACAATTCATTGATGAAAGTATGCTCAAGGGGCACCGTTCAGTCCAAGAAGTGCGTAGCTTTAAGAATAGCTTGGATCTCTTTGCAAGAGCCTCAGGTCTGGTAGTCAACCCAAACAAGTCTCGAGTATTCTTTGTCAACACCCCACCAACCACTTAGAGGAATATCTTAAGAGTCTTGGGGTTTTCGAGAGGGGATTTCCCATCCAAATACCTTGGGATCCCCCTAGGGTTGGGCAGACCGCAAAAAGATTCCTAGTAGGAGCTTTTGGATTGACTAAAACAAAACTATCAAGATGGGTGCTGCACCCCTTAAATTTCCCCAGCAAACTGATTTTGGTCAAATCCATTTTACAGGCTATGTCTACCTACCTCTTCTCAATCTTAACCGCTCCTAAGTCCATACTCAAGGAAATTCACCATATACAATGAAATTTTCTTTCGAAGGCCGCAAGGAGAAATATAAATTCTCTCTGGTGAGTTGGGAGGACATCTGGAGGCCAAAGGAGTAGGGAGGATTAGGCCTCAGAGACCCTGAAGTGATGTCGGAGATCCAAGGAGCCAAAGTTTGGTGGCGTTGGGTAAACCACACCTCAGAGCCTTGGGCCAAACTTTGGTGCATAAAATATGCCTGGGACATGACTATCCAACATTTGATTAGATTCAACGAGCCCCCAAATGGTTCCCCCATATGGTTGAAATCCCTGGCTAGTAATAATATTATCTAGGAGCATAGTTTCTGGGAGATCGGGAATGGAAGCAGGGAAAAAGTTTGGGAAGATTCGTGGAACGAGCTTCTCATCCTTGGCAAGGATCTGTGTTGGGCTCACATCAAGCAGTAGGTTATTGAGGGGGGTAAGATCCGGGTGAATAAGTCTTGGAGGTTTGGGGCTTACATGGAGCATCGTCACTGGGACTTTTAGGAGAAACCTAAGCCCAAAAGCGAGGAGGATTAGGAGGCCTTTTAGGAAGAACTGAGTAAATGCTTCGTCAAGGTTCAAGAAGGTCCTAATGTCTTAAGATGGGGATACTCAACCAGAGGTTCCTTTAATATTAAGGAGGCATATAACATCAGGATTAATCATCATGCTGTTGTTGATGACATCTAGAATAAAATTTGGACAACCAACCTTTGGCCCAAGGTTGCCCTCTTTGTTTGGCTGGTCGTCTTGGGGAGGATCTTCACTAGTGACAACTTATGCAAATGGGGGGTCCAAGGATCCTCTCAATGTTGTTTGTGCTATCAAGCGGAGGAATCCATGGGCCATATTTTGGAAAGCTACCCTTACGCAGCAACATTGTGGGACAAGGGAGCGATGGGATTCTGACTAAACGATAGAAGACATGGTCAACTCTCTCAAAATCTGTGTGCCTGGTACCCAAAAGCTTATAAAAACCCTATCATCAGAAAAATCTGGGAAGCCATCCTAGGTATGGCCATGTGGTGCTTATGGAAGGAAAAAAATGCTCAGATCTTTAGGGGCCAGTGTAATGATGTGGAGGTGGTGTGGAAAATGATGAAGGACAGCCTATTATCCTCCATCTGATGCATGCAGTGGCATGACCAGGACAAGATTATCCCTCGGGAGGAAGCCCAGATTGCTACGAATTGGGGGCTAGATAGATCCATGATGGATGGTCTGTGCCAATGGGACTCGTTATGCCAACCCTCCAGCCCGAATATATGGTCTACCCCTCCCCCCTTTGTCTTCAAGCTAAACTTTGATGGCGCATCTAGAGGCAATCCGGGTTCGGTGGGATTTGGGGTTCTATGCCACGATCATGAAGGCAGGATCATGATGGTGTTCCTAGGATCAATAGGGCAGGATACCAACAACTCAGCCGAGTTGGAAGGCCTAATCCGTGGCCTCGAGGTGCTGATAAGGGGTGGGTATTTTCCTGCGATCATCGAAGGAAACTCCAACACCTTCATCTAGATGGCCAAGTAGTTGACGAATGGGAAATCGTCTGAAAAGGTCTCTCCTAGCTAATGCTATAGCAGGGATTTCCCTACTACAGGGGTAAGAATGGCCCCCTCCTGTCTATAGGATAGAAGGGTAGGTTCCTGCTGGTGGGTAAACGCAGAAAATGAAATCATAATGTAAATAATAGAGATGAAAGATAAGCTAAGAAAATAAAGAAGATAGAAGCAATGGTGAACCCCTTTGCAAACACGGGTTAGGGTTCCGCCTCCAAAGACCTCCAAGCAAAGAATAAGCTATAGTAAAACCTGCAAAACAATGTTAAGCATGAAACCTGCAAATGGAAACAAGGGTTAGAAAGCAAATACAATTAAGAAAAAAATAAACAAGACATAAAAGACAAGCTATACCTTCTCTAGTGGAAATGGGCCACCATGCCCTAGCTTATGGAAGCACTTCTCTCTCTTGGATGGGGAGCAACGGATCAATGGAAATGTAGCAGAGGGAGTGTGGGTGGCTTGAGAGGCAAATGTGTCTCAAGGAATCCATAGGAAGCATAACAGTATGCAAGGGAGAAGTGTTTTGAGAGTGACACACCACCCTTTGTTTATAGCTTTTCAAAGGAGTTTTAGGGTTTTAAGCCCTTAGTTAGGGCTTTATCCCCTTTTTTGGGATTTTAGCCCCTTTCGCCCTAACATTAGCCCCTTTTAGGGTTTTAGCCCCTTTTTGAGGGATTTAGCTCCTAAGAGGCTATTTTGGGCTCCTTTTTGGGGTTTTTAAGCCCTTTTTTTCATCCTTAGGCTATTTTGAGGGTGTGGGGGTCTAATGGAGTGATATGAGGGTCGTGAGATGGTGTCCTTGGGTGGTGTAGACCATGGAGAGCTAAGTGGGGGATTTTTTGGGTTAATAGGTGCCTTGCATACCGATTGGACCAGCTTTGCGTTCTCCTCCATTCCTACCCAGCAATTTCCTTCGGCCACGTTAGACGGGAGGCCAAAAAAGCTATCGACCGGTTGGTGAATGCTAGCGTGGAAGGCGAACTGGGCTTCCAATGTGATAGACTGTAGGCTTTGGAGAGGAGGAATGGGCCCAACATTGTTGCCATCTGGCCACAAGGGACGTCGAGAGGGAAGTATAGATGGTCAATCAGGAAGTTGGAAGGATAGGTGGAGATAGGAGGCACAAGAACGCTTACACAAGGCCAGACTAAAGCTGTGCGGTCATGCTGGTTTAAATGCCTGATGGCTCTGGTGGCTGTACTACAACATTCATTCGGTTCATGCCGTTGGAATTGATAAGATTGTCACTATGCGATGGGATCGTCGACCGAATTGGGATCATAATTACCACAGGCAATACAGTGTTGTCTCTGGTACGAACGCTATCGTTCTCATGATATGCCTGACACATGCTAAGGTCAGGGATGGGAGCGCTCCCACATGTGCCCCTCTGTCTTATTCTGAAAGGTTTCGGCCTCATTCCTCTCGACACATTGAGTTCAGGCTTTTGAATCCTATTCCCAGCCCATGCTGTGCCTTGTTGTTTGCATCTGTGGGTGCTTCTCAATGCCACTTCCTGTTGCTCTTTTCCCATTAGTAGCTTGGCTCTATGGCCCCCAAACAGCAATTCAAGAGGGATGTTGGTTTCGGGGAAGCGTCCATCCATTCTGCTACAAAAGGGAAAGTAATCATGCGTCAGACCCATCAAACCACTAGAGCTTAGCTCCAAGCTCAGGAGGAGGCTCAGCTTTTCAAGGAGCACGTTCCGCTTAGTATTCGCAGAGAGGTGGAAAGGGTGGTCAAGGAGTTATGGGCCGAGGTGAAATCTATGCCACAGGAACGTCTTCATGCGGAGGTGGCGGACTGAGTCCTGGACCCTGGAAACACTGCAGGACAAACCTCAGCCTATGACTGAATGCTAATGACTTACTAGGTGGCAGTATTCCTGGTGGGTCATTCCTCGGCAATGCAGGAATCTAAGAGAGATGGGGATATAGAACCAGTGCCTTTCTAGAAAAAGCACAACAGGGAATGCCACACTATGCACTAGAAAATCGACATCCTCATGGCCCGGTTGGGATTTCCCTTTTACCCTGTTGATTTTCGAGCCCTAGAGTTTGCTCGGCTTCGAGTGAGGGACAATAGAGGAGGCCCAGTGGAAGAGGGAGGTCCAGTGAGCTCCCCAAACATGGTTGGCTCCCAACAAGCAGTGGCAGCGCACATGACAGGCTCCCAGCAAGCAGTTGCGGCATTCCCTTTGGATGTTGTGCCCCATTGAGGTACTTCTCCTCCTGGTCGGGTCTAATTCCCCTTTATGCCTGTTTTTTTTTAGGATTTAAGTTTTGTTATAATTTGCTTAGGTAGTCGACGTAGTAGTAGCAGTGGGAACCATGTGGTTAATGGGAACTCTCGAGGTATAGGAACTATAGGAAGTCTATTTTGATATGTGATGGGCAGCTCTGTAATTTTGTTAAGAATTATGATAGGACTGTTTGTAAAAGGGGGGACTGGAAGACATGGAAAACCTCTGTATTTTTTTGGCAAAACAGACAAAGTTTGGTTCCAGAGAGGGTTCCGCCAGATTGGGTCAAGGCCTCCCTAGTTTTGGGGCTGCTTTAGATGTATTTTGTTGTGTAATTTTGATCCTGTAAAGTAATGCAAGTTTTATTTACACACAAAAAAACTATTACTTGGTAGTAGCATATGGATGTTTTTACATAGTTATATGTGTATCATTATATTTTTTTGATGGAATTTAGAGGTGCATGACAATAAGGGATTTGCAAATCTTTTTAAGATACAGTCTCTAAACACTCATTTAAATTGTAAGTAACAAATTGCCTCCAAATTTGTGTAAAAGTGCTTACAAAATACCTACTGATATTAATTATATTTCAGTTAATTTGTATATATTTATATCATAAATATATTTAAATTAAACAAAATTAAAATGAAAAAAATGCACAATAAATAAAACTATTAATTAATATAATATAATTATAAAATTATGATAAAATAAGTATGAAATACAATATGTATCAGATTTAAATAATAATTTCATGTTATATACTAATAATGATGCAAACACAAAAATATTTTCTTTTAAAAAAAATGAAATGAACATTTTGAAGAAATTTGAAAGCTTTTGTGAAAATAATTATTTATTTTATGAATACTTTAGATTATCCATCTTTTCATAAAAGTTGTTTGAGCATTATTTTCTAATTTTTATAATCTCTTAACTTGCCGAAACTATAGTGAGCTTGGAAAGCTTATTGGAAAGCTTTTTGAGCACATGAACAAGATTTTAAAGTAAACCAAGTATTGTCCTTCTTAAGGTTCAATAGACTAGAGCTGATCTTAGTGGACGATAATCATCATCATCATTACAACCTTTACATGTAATTTGTTTTCCTTCAGAATAAACACAACTTATATTAATGGTAAATGAAAGCATACAACATGTAGAAAACCTGTTGCATTTCCTCTTCACTTTCTTATAGTCTCTCTCACACAATCGTAGAGATTGTTTTGCAATGCTACAATATGTAATACATATTCATATTGCAATGCTTTCCTTTTAAAAGGGAATTACCATGGGAATACCTTGGGTCACCCAATATCATGATCCTTTAAATTCTTGGCCAACAAACATTCCAAAAAATTTCTTTTTGGAGCGCTTTCCCTCAATCACCACCAGGGTCCACTAGTCCCCACACCCTTGTTGCGACGAGTGTACAATAAAACTTGGGTACAAACATGCATGAACAATAACATATTTGAATCAATAAGATCATGCTCCACAACCAACACTATTAAGGATGCAACCACCAATATCTTTGCTTATGAAAAAAATAATGAAAAGAAAAATTTTGAAGAAAATTTAAAACTCTTGTAAAAGCATATATTGTATTTAGTGAATCATCTTAGATTATCCATCTTTTTATACAAAGTTGTTGAACATTATCTCCTAATATTTAAACAAATTAAAAAAAATAAAATTATAAATGTAATATACTACAAACTTTACATGTAAATTTTCTTTTATTATCGGGAAAAAAATAAACATAATTTATATTAATGATAAATCACCTTTTACATTAAGGGTAAAAACAACAAAACTGTTAAATATATGCGTGTAAAAAAATACTTGCATACGAAAATACAAAAAATAAAGAACGTTGAAATTTTAGATAAAATATGATTTAATTTCATATATGCTTGTAAAAAATAATATCTTTGCATACCAAAATACAAAAAATAAACAACGTTTTGAAATTTTAGATAAAATATGATTTCATGTCATAAAGGAAAATTTTGATATCTTGATTCCTTTTATGATGATAATCTAGGATGAGGGCCTGGATTATGCTTCATTTAAATGTCACAATCCATTTCTTTAAGGGTCTAAGGGGAATATCACGTATTTTTTTTTAAAGATAAATCATCAATGATGTTATTTTTTTCTTTATTTTATTAGTCCTTGTTCGAGACTCTTGTAATCGGCTTGCCACCATTTGCATTAATCAACACGCCAACTAGAACATGTTCTTAAAAATTGTCCTAAGTTGTAAACATTACTTTCCATCTGCCTTGCTATCAACCAGGATGCCTTTTCATGAACCAATCAAATAACAACCAATCGTTTCATCCACCAATCAACAAATTGGAGGTTTTATTTGGCCTCTTTTCAAGGAAAAGATATTTTTATTAGCCTTTATGTCCTAAGTTTCTTGTGTTTCCACTGCTTCAACTGAATTGAACTAAACTAATTCTATGGGTCACTTAGCATTACTTCAAAACATTTAATGTTATGAAACTATTTTCATTAACACCGTCAAACATTACAACTGTCAGGAATCCACCACCCCGCCTTTCCCTACTCATGCACCGCCCCACGTCCTCATCAACTTCATGCAGATTAAGTAATATTAAGCACTACTAATGCATAGAGGATAATTACCATGAGCGATAGACCATCATTGCATACAATTTCCATTTGGGAGGGAGTATCCACAATAACATAACAATAAGAGCAACAATCTCAGACTATATCCACAAATGATTTTTATTTGTTAGTGTCGAAGTTTTTATTGCTTTAGGATGGGGGAACTATCAAGAGAGCAAGCTAGTATTTCATCATTTCATCGAAGAAAGCATTCAGATTAGAAGAGAGCACCAATCACCTTCTAGTTCTATCAAGTCCTACTAATGCAATACATCAAATCAGGTTTTACTGCTTTGATATTTGTCAATTTATGTCATTGTTGGGTGAATTTCATGAAATAAAAATATACTACACTTGTTGTAATTCATTTGGGTGTGTATTGATTAACTCCACTTGAATCCACATACCTTAAATTCACCTTCTCTAGGAGTTTGCTTTTTAAAAAACTAGGTGTTGAATAGCGTGAATCTTTGTAGATTTTGTCTCGAAGCTATGTTCTATGGGACTACATTTGGTCATTTACCTCCCTTACATTTGCATTCTATAGATGACTGGCCTATACTCGACCTAGGTTCCATCAGAATTGATCAGCCTAGGAAGCGATGAACAATCTGTTAACATAACGAACAAAGAAGGTTTTCTTTTAAAAATTGTTTTTAGATAAATATTCATTCATTTCTATATAATTGGCTCATACAATATGACAATAGTATTTTTAGATGTAGAAAGCAACTCTAAAGAAAATATTTCTTTTGATCAGATGTAATGTCCTGAATTTTGGACCTACCATTTATAGCATAACCTATTGATCATGGTAACTATATTGATGTTTTATTTTTTTATTGGGTCAAGGACCCCACTACATATAAACATGATGATTTTTTTGTATATTGGATGTAAGCCAATTTTTGATGATATATATGTATATATATGTTTGTGTTGGTCGTGGACCCTGAAGCACATGATTGATGAAATGTTTGTGTTGGGTGTGGACGCTGAAGCACATGATCAATAAGATGTTTTGTGTTGAGCGAGAGGCTCTGGAGCACATGAGTACTTACATTTGTATTGAGCATAAATCTATGGAACATATGAAAATATAATTGGAAGTGTTGGGCATAAGCTTTGAAGCATTCCATGTTGATGTTGAGCATAAGCTCTAGAGCATCGGATCTTTGGCCATTGTATCCCTAGGTGTATCGTACAAGTACATCCTAGCATTTAGTGTTGAGCGAGAGCTTTGGAATTGCACTAGGTTTGTAACTCCCTGCTATAAGCATTGAGTATGGGCTCTGGTAAGCGCTAGGGGTTACTGAAAATAATTTAATAACTTCCGAGTAAAAACGACTCGAGAAAAATATTGATCATCATCATACTTATTTATAAGCGATTAAATGAAATTTTGAATTTCTGTATCCTCATCAAAGTACTGAAGAGCTACCACGTTATGCGAGGGAAATCCAACATGGAAGGATGTTTAAAGTTTCCTAGCCTAGTAGACCTAAGCCATCTATCTAATTGACCTTCGTAAGGAAGAGTCGTCAAGTCTAGGGATCATGACACATCATGCCCAAAGACAAATGTTAACAAGTATTTTAATACTATGTATTTTATACATAGTATATATAAAGAATTAATTATGATTAATTATATAATTAAATAAAGAAAGAAGAGAAGCCACCAATTATTATTTATTATTTAATAAATAGTGAAATAACTATGAAAGACTAACTAGGAACTAGTTAAAAGTTCCTAGGTTAAGAATTGAAAATTACCCTAGTAAATTAAAAAGGGTTAAATCAATAAATCTAGGATTTCTTGATTTAACTTCCCCTTTTGATTGAAAAGTCTTCCTATAAAGACTCAAGCCAGGAAAAGACTTTGCGGTTTTGATTTTTCTCTTGGAGAATTATTTTTCTGCCTGTTTTTGCTCTCAATCATTTTCTTGGAGAATTGTATCTTGCAAAGAAAAGAGGACTGATTCAGAATACGAATACCAGATAGGAAACCCTACCTTAGGAGCTCTAAGCTTCTTTCATGTTGGAATCCAACTCGGGAGGATCCGAACTAGAACCAGGAACAGTTCCAAATCATGGTTGGGAGGAATGTGGTAGTTCCCAAGTGATTTGGTCATCAAAATCAATGGTCTGATCTGTCTTAAATTGATAATGTTGGTTATTTGAAAAGTGTGCAGGTTCAGCCATTAAAGGAGCTTCATGAAGATAATTTACATGTACAAATTCTTAGTATGTCAAAGTTCATTTCTACTGTAAATGCGGGATACTTTATGTAAAAGCTTCTATATATTTTACTATCCCTAGGAAATTAATGTGCTGCCTAGGTTTTTTTAGGGTCTTTAATTCCCTTCAATTATTCATATGATTGGAAAGATTATCATAAGCTGTATATATCTAACTTCCCATCTTTACAATTTGTGTTCTGCATTTATTTCATATTCAGACATTAATACTATAGACTAGGTAAATCTAGATCTGCTACTTTTAAATGTACACTTATTACTTATATCTCTACTGACATATTAAATTTGTCAGTAAAGACATGTGTTTTAGATTATAGTAGGATTAACCATAGGAGTAAGTTTAAAGAAGTATATATACTATATAGATACTCTAGGGTATCACTTACAACCAGATTTATTCTTATATATATATATATATATATATATATATATATATATCTGTGTGTGTGTGTGTGTGTGTGTGTGTGTAAACTATCAGGTATAAATATTTTTAAAAAGCTATCTATGCATTCTGTAAGCATATAAACAATTTACATTAAAAATACCATAAGCACATGCATTATATCTTAAAAAAATCCATATAATATCCATTTTTTTTACATAACCATAAACCAAGTTACATAATTCATTATCACAACATAAATCCAACTAAAAACTTCTTCAAGTAACATTTCTTATAACTCTGTATTAACATACAGAGCTTCTATTTAATAAACAGAGGTCGTGGTATCAATCCTCACAGGTTACAACCCATTGTTTAAAAAACAATAAAATCCTCAATAAGAACAATAATATAATCAAAATACATTACATTACATCGTTGCCAACAGAGGTCGTGACATCGATTCCCATGGATGTCAAGACCCAAGGCAATGTCATAAATAAACAACCCATACCTATTATTTATATCAACAACAATAAAACCCCATAATCGTTCTCACACAGGCCATGCTTTACGAATTCGTATGAAGTCTGTGATTTAATATTAAAACCTTCAAAAATATTACAGAGTTAGTTAAAATGCCTACGCTAGCAGAGAGGTGGTGGGACTCTAGCAATAGCATGGCCTCGGCTGTTAAACAAATTAATATAGAGTCAAGTTATATTAAAAACAATGAGTGCCATCAAGGGTCTACATACCCTGGCCTCCACGAAACCCAAACAACGATTTAATACACAGTGCTCACATAAGTCACGGCCTCGGCCAAACCATGATTTAAAACACAGTCCAATGCTCACCTAATAACTAGATGTCATATATAATTTAAATCATAAAGCTATCGCAGCACTGTGGGAAGGCTCATGCCATTGACGGCATGAAATTTACCCATGCTGTCGATTTAGTATTAAACCAAGATAATCGATGGCATTCACTCATAGAGAAATTGGTAAGGCGTATCCCTCTATCTATTAAAACCCCAACTCAGTTTAAATACAGTATTCAATTAAAACATAGGAGTAAAATCGCAGGCACTGTAACCATTAGGTATTATCAAACCATACATCTATTTACACAAAGTTTCCCAAATGTCTGTATACAGTCGCAATTGAAGGCCGAGGGAAAGGTTTTACACAAGGTGCCAATGGGCTATGGCGCCATTGCTTGCAATGGTGCAGCCCATGGCTTTTAAAATCCCAAAACCAAAAGTAACGAGTTACATAACCAAAATAAACAATACACGGTGCCAAATGGCCTAAGCATCAAGACAAGGCATAACACCTCCATTAGAATAAACCAAGTTCGTATTCATGTCCAAAGGTGAAATCGAATTCACTACAGTATCAAACCCCAACCAAACAACCATGCGAAATGAAGCCCTACCACAAGATCGAAGGAGGACAAGAACAAGCTTGATGATCAGGATTACCGTGGCCACAAATGCAACACCGTGAGCCCACTATGTTGTAGCCATGCTTCCCTCCATCCCCTTCGGCACCTGCAAGCCAACAACCAAACAGGGATGAGAAGTATGCCATCCCTTCCAAACTGAAAACCAAACTAATGTACAGACTTACAAGTTCAAGCAGGCTTACCTTCACAAGCTATGGGTCACCTCCATGGCCATACCTCTGTGCAAAGCCAAACAACGAAACCCCAAAATTCAAATGCATTACACTTCCATCATGAGCCAAGCCTAATGGGAAGGCTGTCACATTTTTCTACAAGCATTAAATGCACTAGGTTGGAACCCATTATCGTTTCCATAAACCCACTCCCATAGTCATGAATTGCTCCAAGGTAATGTTTCATGCCACCTTTCATATCACTGATTAAACCCTGTATCATATGGTTCATACCATATAAACATCAATGCCCCAAACTTTAAACATCATCGTTACCATAATGCTAAGTTGCACTACGCTAGTATTATCATAATACTTAGTCATATGATGCGCTAGTCAAAGTTTTAATACCCTTGATTAGGATTGTAGATAAGGTTTAGTACATAGGTTAGAGCTTAGGGTTTAACACTATAATGTTAAGGTGTTTAGGCTTAATCAGCGTGGCATAGAAAGTATGCCATGTAAATATCTCACTTTATCAAATTCAAGTATGCTCTCGAACCATTAATTAACCTACCAATAAAAGAACATAGGAAATGTTAAAAGAGCATATAGTAAAAATATACATAGCACAAAAAGATATTAATGATATCTAATAATGACGAAAGTAAAACCATAACGGAGAATAATTAATATACAGGAAATTTAGCCATAATGGCTAAATTGACGATAACGACACTTACCAAGTTGGAAAATTAGTTCAATAGGTAACACAATAACTAGCAGCAGGTTATCAACAAACAAGGATGTCAACACACTATACATCCAATCCCATCGCAAGTAATAAACTGCGTAAGTAAAAGAGAACGGTGCCTTAATTCGATTGAACTAAGTAAGCCTGCATAACCAAGTAATACCTTACCACTCAGATCGTCATGGGAGAACTAGTCCTGCCACTCCACCACTTTATCCCCATCAATAAAGGGTGTGTGCAAGAAGTTGATGGACCTTTTAGATGCAATGGTAGAATGAAGTCAATCAAGCTTGATCCATAAAATAGAAATCATCCCAAGCAATCCCGACCCTGCCAAGCCTAATCCCAAGGCTGCCAACATGCATGCCAATTAGGATAGTAGACAAAAACGCGTGCGCGTTTTGCTTCATTAAAACGCGCACGAGTTTTGCTTCACTAAAACGCGTGCGTGATTTTCAAATCATAAAAAAAAATTAAATACACAGTCCCGCCCATTTTCACAATCAAGAAAGTGAATTCAAATATTATTATTTTGTTTAGTAAAATTTTTTTTATATTACATAAAAATATATTATTTTGTTTACTAAATTTTTTTATTTTGTTTAATAAATCAAATTTATTATTTTGTTTACTAAATAATTTTTT
>LPNX010070202.1:1552473-1576615 GCA_001517045.1 Pseudotsuga menziesii | reverse complement strand
ATAACATGCTCATAAATTATAGCAAGGAAATAACATTAACAATGATTTAAATGGCTAATAAACAGACACCCAAAAACATAGTAAGAAGGTGCTTTTTACGTGCATGTAGCAGCCTGTTGACAGATCTTTGGAAATGAACATCAGATACCCAAGTAATGTGGCCATACAATGTGATAGCAATGAGAAAATCTTATAATGGCTGAGATCTAAAATGTGTTGTAGATGACTATTGGGAAAACCTCATCTTTTACTTAAATATTCAGATCTAAAATGAGAGTTAAATATTTAGATCTAAAATTGCGTAGATTCATAGCCTATCTGAAAATTGAATGTGCATAGCCTAGATTCTTAAGATAGGGAAGGGTAAATGAAGTGAATGTGTACTTTAGGAAAGAAAGGGGTCTTTGAAAATTAACTATCATAGTAACTGAGTGTGATAGGTCTACCATTAACTTTTGGGAGCTAGGGTTTAACATTTTTCTTCCACTTGTGTACCTTATAATGAAATGCTACCACGGATCACCTATCCTTGCACCTCTTTTTTGCAATCCCATTTTACTTTATTTTTCATTTATTTGCATTTCTTAACCTTTTCATTGACTTAGTCCCTTTACTTCAAATTTGGATTGGATAACATGGGACATAGGAAACCTAGCTTTTTGCAAGGGGAAATTTAATTCAACAACATAGACCTTAGAGTACTAGAATCTTTTAACTTTATTGAGGGGTTCATACATGGGAATAACTATGAGACCTTAGATAGTTACCGTGTGTTACAAAGGGGAACATGAAGGGGATCGATGAACTGGCTAGTGAAATGAAAAGTGGTTAGGCAAAATGGTATGTGACGGGTTAAAACACTCACTTAATTCACTAGGGTACAACTTAACGTTCAAAATGACACACTCGTAAGGCATAATGATGATAACACTAGGGTTAGACCAAGTAATGATTAATAACTTTAAGTGTTATGAGTCATTTTACAAGCATAAAAGTAACATCCCATGAAATCACATCGTCATATAAGCAAGCATTCTAAGTGTTAAAGAGGGTAAGAGATAGCACATCTCACACTATATTTGCTAGGCACATCCAAGGCACGTAGACCATATGAATATGGGGAAAGGATATTTGACTAATGAACTATGAAGAAGCCATAGATCTCATCTCATGAACAATTGATCAATATATCACCCCTTTTTGAAAAAGCAGTAACACTATATATATTTTGAAATTTTATTTGTGATAGTATTGACAATAATGTGGGTGCTAATACAAGACTAATAGGATCCAATGTAAACAAGGTGATTATTAGACACCCTAATGCCACTTATTTAGTTCTTGGTGTTTATATTGGGAATCAAGGTGTTCACGAGGTTTGCAGCCATGCTTCTCATGGCAAGCACCTCCAACTTGCATTCAATTAGTGGTTGGTGCACTGGATTTTAGAGTTTTATAGGGATGTAGAATTACAGTAAGTTTATTATTACAAGTCCATTCTTTAAAATCAACATTTATCTATTGGGATTAATGTTATTTGTATATTAATAATCAATTTTTCTATTCATGTATGAGATTTGACTTGCTTGCAATTCTCATATTGCATTATAGAATTTCGAACCAAGATAATTCTTGTAATTATGCCTACTTCATGTTCCATCCTCGTCTTTCAAAAACAAAATTGAATATAACCTATCGGCTATATCCAACAATTATTATATTTGCATCTTCAATTCCAAGAGTTTGAGGGAGATTATTTTTGTAAGGATCCGTAGATATAGGTTCACTTACAAGGTCAAGTTAAATGAAAAGACTTATCTTTCTTCTAAGAGTTAGTCTTGACAACTTGTCTGGTAATACATTAGAAAGTCTTTTAGAACTAGAAAGTTTACAACATGTACTCTACAAAGTTCATAAGTGTTTCTTCAAGACTTTCTCACTTGGACATAATAAATTTGATGAAGGATATAGGCCTAAATGTCCTTTGAACTCTATCAGAATCCCCTCACCATGAATGCAATCAATTTTTTTTCAATCCACTTTGTTTTAATTGGATGTGGGTCAGTGACCTTAATCTAGCATTTTAAATTACTTTGAATAACAAAATATGATAGCTATTTTAAGTTTTTTAAAGATTCTTTTAGAAATGAAGTAGCTACAAATGATTCAACATAGAGAGGACTGACGTAGCATTCTTTTAGTGCAATTGTTTTACCTCCTAATCATACTACAAAATTATTGTAGACAAGGCAAATAAATTGATGTAGAAAATGAAAAAAACATGAAAAAAATTGAAGAAAATACCTCACAAAGGGAAGGTTAATCCAAAGGTGGTGATGGAGGGCTCAAGCACACCCAAAATCGCGTATTGACAATCAAGGTTTCGTCTTCCTTCGTCCAATAGCCGCGCCGAAAATGAGAAAAAGATGGCCTCGGCCGGTTTAAAATAAAAAACAGGTTTTAAGAATCGTGCCTCCGTTTTAGCAAAGGAAATCGCGCACGCGATTTCCTTTGCTAAAACGGAGGCGCAATTTTGTTTACTAGCCTAATTGGCATGACCATTGCCATCCTTGGGACTAGGCTTGGCAGGTTCGGTGTTGCTTGGGTTGATTTCTTTTTTTTTTTATGAAGAGTGAATGACTTCACTCCACCATTGCATCTAAAGGGTCCATCAACTTCTTGCACACACCGAGTAGTAAAAAAATACACTATTCGAACAGAAAAACACATTTTCAAACCCAATATTGGCACTTTTAGAACCCAATTTTTCACTTTAGAAATGTTGATATTGACACTTTGAAAGGCTAAATTCACATTTTTTTATCCATATTTTGCTTAAAAAGTTGAAATTTAATGAAATAGGTGTTAAGTACTCATCTACTGGAAATATATGCAACTACAATATGCCATATGGGAACCAACAACAATTTCACAATAGTTTCCAGTACATTTCCAACCTTGAGGACAATATTGACTTTGAAAGGGGGTCATGTCAAAGTCCTACCCTAACCTCCTTACTTTAGGAGTTAGTCATTTGATGTACAAGGCCACTTTCTTTAAATAAGGTCAATTAGATAATTAGTAGTTACTTGATGTAAAAGGATCATCTGTATTAAATAAGACCCACTAGGTGGTTGATATGCATTAGTAATGACACTATAAGTAGTTAGAGTTTTGTTATATCTAGAGTTAGAAGGCTACATAATGTTTTGTCATGAGTTAGAAGGCTACATAATGTTTTGTCATTGCACCGAAGAGGTGCACTCTACAGCGCAGTATGGGAAAGATGTGTAACTCTTTCCGTGCTCATCCTAGAGTTGACACATGTCCTTAATAAAAAATAATAAAATATTACTAAAAATAACATGTCGGCTTTAAATTAAATTTAAATTATTTAGAATTGCATAGAGATAAAACAATATTAATTAGATAAAGTAAAACCATAAACATTGGATTACACATTTCCTCGACACTTCCACTCTAAAAAAGGGTTTACTACTTGAGATATTCGATCCCTCTCGGTGCTTCGTAGATCTCCTTTTAGATGGACCTATGATGGTTATTGTTATAGTTAGAACTTTGCTTATAAGAGGTTGTCTACTTGAAAAGGCCCATGAACATTGCTTTCTTGTGGAAATCATTAATAAAAAGGTTCTATTTCGTATGATTAATATCATTGTCTCGTGTATCAGTTATTTTAAGTTGGTATTTCTCATATAATATATTGTTTATTATTTGATTTTAAGGGTTAAGGGTGGCTACAAACATTGATCAAGCTTTACAACTTATTTCACTTTTTAATATTAGATAGTATTTTCCATTAATTGAAGGAAATTTTTGTGAAGGTTTTATACATATAAATTAAAAATAGTAATGACAAATAAATTCATGTGCATTTTTTGCATAACACACTTACAACTTTATATTACTAGCAAATAATCTTAACTTGTGATTAGTGAACACAGATAAAATGATGGTGGGATTGTGCTACATTTAACAAAAAAAATTAATCGCAACTTTAACAAAAAAAAATCTTTAATATATTTTGAGTATTTGAAAAATGATAATAAAAAATATTATTGCACCCAGAGAAGCGAGGTGATCTCCAGCCCAGTATGGGGGTGCCGACATAACTAAAAAATAAAAAATATAAATTACATATTGAGTTAAATAAAATATTAAAAAATAAAAAATAAAAAATATAAATTACATATCGACTTGAAAAAAAAATTAAACTAGCATAGATCTATTTTAAACCCAGATCTATCAAGTACCGAGAGAGATCAAAATGGTAAAAAAGGTGTGGAGTAAGCTATCTACCCAACCATTTGCACTGGATTTCAGACCACCTGCTCTAGAATTCATCCATCCATAAATTTAGCCATGAAAAATCTTGTTTTTTAAGTGCAAGTTTAAAATTGTAAGTTTTGATTGGAACTTTTATGAAAATTACAAATGTATGTTTAGAACTGTATAATTTTAGTCAACTCCATAAAAATAACTGGAAAGATCTAAAACTTGAAACGTTTTTACCAACTTATGTATCCTTCATGATCAGGGGGGTTAAAGTTTTAAACTAGCATACACACAAAACATTGACGTTATCAAATCCATAACAATTGAATTTCAAATTACAAGTTTTTAGAACACAATTTTAGATTACCTTTAGATCGGTTCACTCTATAGATTTAATTTGATTTGGTAAATTAGTATTCTTCATTATTGTATTATACCTGAGTGTAATAATAGTTTGTTGTAGAATTAATCTGCAATGAAAATGCAAGAAAAGAAGCACAATCTGTTGTTCTTGGTCTCACTGTCACAAAAAATCTATTACCCAACGGAGTCAAGTGGGCCCTTGTGCAAATGGTCAGGTAGATAGCTTACTCCAAAAAGTGTATACCTCAAAAAATCAAAAAGTGTATACCTCAAAAAATTGGATTCCTCTTGCTGCTTGATAGATCCGGGTTTAAAATGGATCTATTCTAGTTATCAATATAATCAATAAAATTATTATTATCATCATTTGACTAAGAGAGTCAAAAGTAGAATTTGTCATGGCTTATACTCGTTTGCTTGACAATTAAGTGCAAGTAATTCGATGATTTAGGGCTTAATCTCACCCGAACTCCCCTCTATTTGAGACACTTATAAAGAAACCCAATACATATTGTCTAGCTCTAAAAAGAGGTCATTAATGGGTAGTGGCGTGAAAAGAGTCGAGGTGTCATGATTCCATTTCGACACTGTCATCGACGATGGAATGGACATATTCAACTTTCAGAATATATTCAACTTATGATTATTATTATGGTGTGAGATGTGGTATCGTGTATTATCTGTCCATGAGCTAGTAAAAATTCACAATAAAAACCAAAAGTAGAAATCCACACTCGCAGCAAGGTTTCAATCGCAGAGGAAATATTGAGAAAACTTACACATGGGGTCTAGGAATAATGACAAATAATCAAACGGAAAAATTAGCTCTGTGGCAAGATTGAAGCAGGCCAAAAGCATGGAAATCCAACCATTGATTGTTATAGGGGATTCCATGGTTATAATTCACCATTAGTCTCACAAACTAATCCAAAGGACTTGATATTAGCTAGATTTCTTGAGTGTATACAATGTGAAATCAATAGTTTTTGGGAAGTCGGAATTTTCCATGTTTTAAGGGAGCTTAACTAAGAAGTTGACCTATAATATTTCCATGGGGAATAAGGATAAATAATGGAGTTAATATTTCAATCTGTCATGCCCTAACCTTCTATATATATAGCCTATGGATCATAGAAAATGTAAACAACAAAGTAGTGCCCTCGGTGATTGTGATGAAATATGCATGTGGCAATCCTGAGATAGATTGGCATTTATCCTAGAATTTAATGAACATCAGGGAGACATAGTAAATCCATTATCCATCCCACTCAATACACCTTGCACGCTAGAATTCATGGTTCACAATGAAGCCTCTGGTACAAACATTCCATTCCTTCAACAACGTTATGAATGCAGCAAACTAGTATTCAATCTTTGTTTTAGGACCTTCTTCTAGTGAGATGCGTGAGAAAAGAGATGGAAGTATCAAAATTGTAATATGGATTTATAATCAGTGAGAACTTGGTGAACATAGAAAATTCTCAGAGTTTCTCTTGAGGAAATTTTTTATTAGGCCGTCGCATTTGGATTAGTTCCTTGGCCAGAATTGGAGCATGGTCTCGAACATGAGCGCTAGATGCTTAGCTAAGTTTTCTTAGTGGAATTTGTCTCCCAGGTAGTCCTATTTTGTTCAGTTTCTTGGGAAGAATTGGATTATAGGTTTAAATATTAGGAGCACTGAATGTTTAGAGGGAATATCTAAAAGTGGTTGGAGTTTCCTCGCTCTAGAAGATATGCTTCCTCTCTGCTAGAGTGTCTACCATTCTTGTAGAAATCTTTGGAGAAACCTGAAACGACCTGAATATTTCAACTTGGTCGGCTAGGGTAGAGCTAAGATTTCAACTTGGTCTCGAAAAGTGTAAAGATCTAGTTCATATTAAACTTGAGAATTTCAAGCTTGAGCGTCTTCACATCACAGTTATAAGCAGTGTGTTTTATGCCTTGGGGAAAGTAGACTATGTCAAGCTGAGTTATAATTCATTCTTGAACCCTTGTGAAAGTCGTATAAGATTCAGAATTACACGAATTTCTTGTGTTGTCGGTTTGGGGAGAGAGAAAATTCTGGTCATCCCGTCTCTTGTGTGTTTCCTTTTCTACACCCAATTCAGAATGGCATCTCTTCCATGAAATCGAGACCTCATTGAGCGCGGGGATGAGACCCCTCAAGATGACTCAAAATTACAGTGAAGAAAGAGGCTCGTAATTCAGAAACTTGGCTATTGACAGTGCGAGATCTCATACGCTCGTGATCAACTAATTGCCAAGACAAAATATGATCTCCTTCGAGATCAAATGAATCATATGAGATACAAGCTGATCATTGAGGAAGTGGAAATAGAATTTTGGAAAGGAAAAGCTACAGCTCACGATGAAAGAATTATCTTGGTTTAGGAGGCAATTCATGGTTTAAATCAGGAGCATAACCCTACTTTTATCTTGGAAGGACGGCTATCAGTCCCAACGGTCACTGAAGCTTAAAAGGAGACTTAAAATACTGGGATTGGGGAAGCCTCTTCTCCCCCCATTGTCCACCCATTGCATATCAAGAGGCAAAGGCCCCTGAAAGTCTAGTTTTTGTTTCTAGGTCGGTTTCATCTTATCTATACATGTAGAAATTATAAAACCAACAGAAAAATATATTATATAGTACATTTTTTTGTGTGTGAATTACAATTTTTAAGTGAAGGCCTTTTCCCTCTGTCTTAAAAGATTCTTTATGGCCATTAACATTTTGACAAGTATCGCCTAGTAATTGGCGAATTTAGGTACAACAAGCCATGGTTGAAATTTTAGGTTATTGTATCCCCTGATCCAGCAAAGACAGAAGAAGTCCGCATCTTTATTTTGCCAACGGAATTTAAGTACAAAGGATTTATTCTGTCAAAAAGTTTATGTACAACACATCATGATTAATTTTTTTTAATTCTTATAACTAAATTATTTAAAAAAAAATATACAATTCTACAACCAAAACAGTTGATTCAATTCTAATCCAAATTGATGCCATAGGAACCTCAAATTTCCTGGTTCTCTACCTAAAATATTTCAAATTTGCGGCCAAAGTTGTAAACTGGACTTTTAAAAGCATGTTCCAAAGAGTTCAATCCTGGGGAAGTCACCACGGATTTTTAGGGATTTTTTATTTGGATGCAAATTTGTGATCTGCACAGATTAGTTTATATTCCAATATTTTCAATGTGTAAGTGTTTTTTTTGTTTCTATTTTTGTGGATGAAGTGGCTGCTCTTTTTCTTTGAAAATAAAATCTCTGTCTTTAAAAATAAAATGGATTTAGTTGTAACTTTACAAAATAAAATGGATTTAGTTGTAACTTTAGAACAGTATTCTGCTTTGATAAATTGATAATCAATTTAATTTACCTTTCCTCATTCAGCTTTCCAATACCTTAAGAAAAGCTGATTATTGAAAAGATTTTGATTATTAATGATTTTATCTTGATTATACTTTTGTTTATGGATTTTTCTTTAACATTTTTATTTATTTTTAACAAAGTAGTGCAGATCTCACTCTCCATAAAAACTGGAATCTCGAATTACTTAATCTTGAAAAAACTGAAAAGCACCAAGTTTACAAGAACCATGAAATCTTGTTCACAGTATTCAAGGCAGAGATGACCCAATATCAATTTAATTAATCTAATTTACAACGCCCCAATGATAATGCTACATCGACTGTAATAATTTTCAGTAAAAGGAAGCGAGTTTCTGTTGTTGAATGAGAAGGTGGCGTTTCTCATTTCTGGATTCCTTTTGTACCCACATTACTAAATTCAATTCATCATCAATGTGGCCGAAGACTTTGCCATTGGAAGATCATTTGATATTTAGATGGAGAAATTTGTGGACAGGATTTTGGAGAGAACCACGCGGTTTTGAAGTTTCTGTATAGTACGAGTGCCTTTATTTATCTATTAGATGTTTCAGTTTTCACATTTTTCCACCTCTGCCATCATATATATGAGAATCAGATTAATCAGACAAACAAGTAGCCTTCAACCGTATATCTTATTACCGATTTCTTTCCACCACAGATAGCTAATTGACATTGCTTCTCTTGAACGTTGTATCATGGACAATTTTTTTCCGCGGTTAAAAAAAAAAAGTCTGCCTGGATGTTTCCAATGCGAACAGTTTTACAGATCATAAAAGTATAAGTTATTATTAACTAAGAAAATCCTTGTATATGTTTGCATCATAGCAAATAAGTTTCACAAGCTTAATCCATGCTTCTCACAACTCTGAATGCTTTCAGAGATGTAATTAAATATAGCATTTGATACAAATAGAAAAAAAGATAGTTCAAATAATGTTAAGCAAAGACTGACAAGTATGGACAATATCTCAAAGTTGATACAAATCTGAATGCTTTCAGAGATGTAATTAAAAATAGCATTTAATACAAATAGAAAAAAAGATAGTTCAAATAATATTAAGCAAAGACTGACAAGTATGGACAATATCTCAAAGTTGCAGATAGCACTACCTTAATATAGCAAAAATTGTTCTCAAAGACATGAAATTTTCCTGTGTTACCAGATCCGCCACCCCAGTGTGTAGGATCTACGGATCCAGATCCACCTGGGATCCATCATGGAAACGGATCACCTAGAGAAGGAAACAGATATTGTGGAAAATCAAACAAATTCTCAAATTTTCAAAAGGATCTTGAAACATCCAAGGCTTTTGTGACCCACCGATCCCCAAAAATTGATAATTGATTTTTTTTAATGAAAGGACTTCCCAAAGGCTGAACACCTAAAAGCTAAAACCCTAAACCCCATTTTTGCTCAAGGTATGATCCAATCCTTCTTCCAAGATCTGCTCTCGATCTCTGATCTATGAAGGTCTGTTCTGAAGGTTTTCATTCGATATATCTCTAAGGTCAAGGTCTGCTGTCAAGGGCTGATCCATCTTTATGTGCTATGTTTTTGTTCACTTCACCCATACTTATATTAAGTACTGCCATAGCCTTCAAGAAAACCACTTTATTCAATGATAATATGGACATGTGGATGAGGCTCACAAAAACACTGTTATAAAACACTGTTATGACCTGCTTCATGTTCATGCTGAGATGGTCTTCAAAATTATCGATATCAACCATGATTTTAACTTATCAAATTATCACTTATGATATATGAATGCCTGATAATAATATGCATAAGAACTCTCTTTTTGGCAAAAACTTATAGTTCTAAACTTCTACTCTTGTATTTCATGAATAGTTTTGATTCTTCTTTCTGTTTTTTTAATATTTACTATAAAAATGTTTGTTTGTTTTTTTGTACAAACCAATAGAAGAAGGGTGAAAATTTTATCAGAGAATATTGTAGAAAATATCAAAAAATATCAGCAAGAAGAAACTTAGACTTGAAGAATCATGAAAATATCAAAAAAATCAACAACCCAAAACACAAGAGAAATTAGAGATATTTGCAACACTGAAGAAAACCACAGGAGCTGACAAGTTACCAGCATCCTTGGTTGGATGCTGGGACACTTAATATGCAAGCGAGGAACTATGTTTCTGGGACCAAAAAAGATAACATAAACTAAAAAGATGATTTTAAAAACATTCCATATTGTCTAAAATTTGTCCTAAAGAATAGGACAAAGAAAGAAGTTCACTCCCTAGTGAACTAACAATTCACTAACAAGAATGTTTGTGAAGAATGTTTCATGTAAGACGTCACAAATTTCTTGCTTCCTAGTAAAATTTGATTCCACCTATAAAGTTTATTAATAATTCCAATAATTTACGTTGTAAAATTGCAGAAAAATGGACATATTAATACTTAACTAAATACCTAACTGATCTTTTTGATACACCACACTAAAAAGAGTGTCCTAAAAGCATTGGAATTGATTCCAATACATTTTAAAAATCGGCCTAGGGTGTACTCCAACAATGATTAATTCATTTATCTTGATTATAAAAAGTTCAAATTAGACATAAAATATACTATGCCTATAGGCCATTAGTGTCACAGGACACACTAATATGCCCACTATTTAGCTTGACCTCAACTAAACATAATAAACTTAACAATATTTGCCAAAAGTCACTGACAATGGGATTTCAAAAGCAGATGTGACGGGAAAAATCGTACATAATACAAAAACTCACATAAGTACATTATGCTTTTGAATAACTAACTAAAATAACATAAACTAGAGACAACATAATTTGCACCAAAACACAACCTAAAAAATTAAAAATCATATGAATGGAAAGATTTCCAGAATGTTACCTCCAAACTGGTCTCGCGGTCATCTTCAGACAATGACCTTTCATCTTCGTCATCATAAGCATCTCCACTAAAAGTCTCACTTCCGTCACTTCAAGATTCTTCAACCACTTTTGTTTCTTTCATCTCTAGATTAGCCTCCTCTACAATTTGTGTCCGTTCCAGTCCAGACATATCCTCGAAGATTTATTGGAGATCAGATCAAGATGTTTAAAAGCACTCATAACAAAAAAAGCATTATCACTATCAGCTTGTGGCCAGAAGATTGCTTCTTAACTATATATTAATATCCATTTAGAACTGTTCTCATCATTTTCTTTGCATATTCCAAACCCACCAACCTTTAAAAAAATGCCAACTTGAATCCCTTACCGATACACAGGCAACTCCTTTTGTATGCACCACTATTTAAAATTTGATAGGCAACACATATGCATAGAAATCGAACATGAATGGGATGATTATATCAACCTAATTGAAAACTAATTAAAAACATATAAACTTGAAACTGAGTAAATGAGGATAGAAACATGTAGAAGGAAATTTATAATATTGGTTTAAGAAAGAGAACACGTGTAAGGAGAAAATACTTCCATCCTCAAGCCTATATCCAAATGAAGAAGACATTTAAATAAGGAATGACACCCTCCATGCAAAGGTGTTTTATAAGGAATGCTTTAGGCATTATTAACCAGTCCAATAATTAATTATGAATCTTCAAGACAATAAGTTAAAAAAGCATACGATCTACACCAATAGAATAGATTCGATGTCATACCCAAGAAACCTCACCTCAAATTTCTTGGTTCTCCACCTAAAAGATTTCAAATTTGCGGCGAAAGTCACTGGACTTTTAAAAGCACCTTCGAAACAGTTCAATCCTGCTGAAGTCACCCGGGATTTTTTATTTGGATGCAAATTTGTCATCTGCACAGATTAGTTTATGTTACAAGGATTTATTAAAAAAATAAAAGCTGAAAATGTAAAGTAACAAATAAAAAGTTATTTATTAATATTACAAATTAAAATATAAATTTCAAATTTATAAAATTATGTAATAAGATAATAATTTTTATATGACCGTATGAGAACTAAATAATTGTTGATGTTGATGTATAAAATTATTTATGAACATTATAAATTAAAATATAAATTTCAAAATTTTAAAACTATATATATTGTGATCTTGAAAACAATGTCATCAATATGATTCAATTCCATAATATGTATACAATAAATTATTTCTGGATCTATTAAAAAGCTATAATTATTTAATTTACAATAATAAATAGTTTTTAAAGATCAATATCAACATTAACATTAATATTAACAATAATATTGTTCTCATAAAATCATATAAAATTATTAAACGAAAATAGTATTTTGTTTTAGGCTTTCAGCTTTGGAATGTTGAAAGCTGAAAGGTAAATTGATAATCAATTTACCATTTTACTTTTTTCCATTCCGCTTTCCAATGCCTAAAGAGGAAAGCCGAAAGATAAACTCATAATCAATTTATGGATTTACCTTTTTCGCTTTGCCTAAACTCTACCCTAGGAAAAGTTGAAACTGTTCGTTTAAGAAAAATAAAAAATGAAATCTAACAAATTAAATTCTAAATTTACAATAATTTGAATAAAATATTAAATAATTATGGGTATATTATATTCTATGAAAGGGATGAGATTAATGATATTTTATAAATAATTTTTAATTTATAAAAATTCTTGTTGGTTTCTTATATTTTGTGATTTTTTATTATATATTAATATTTATAAATTTTCAATATAATATTTCATTAATACTTAACATTTTTAAATTAAAAACTAATAATAATATACTAATAATATTATTATGTGGAAACTTCCTAACCTCTAACAAGATATAATATTAAGATTTGGAAGCCTTCAACCTAAATTTACCTCAACTTTGAACTTCTAATTTATTTATTTTTATATTTTTAAGCAAAGAATCCCCTAATTTATTTTAAGAACAAAGAATTAAGTTACATAATTTGTTGGTATATTTTATATTTAAATTATTAAAATATATTTATGATTTGTTAGTATATTTTTATTTTAATTATTAAAATATATTTATAAATATTGAGAATATAAAATATTAAATGAAATTTTTTATTATATTATTATCATATATTTTAGAATTACTCTTTTCTCAAACACTTATATTCTTAACTTGCTAAATAAATAAATAAAAAGGGATTTCATGTTACTTAAAAAAAATTAACAAGTTTGTAATAATAATAAGGTTGAGACAAATATCTTAAACTTGCCATCCATGATTTTACTACATGTTCGTAATTGAAACGAGATGATGCTTCATCAAGGAACTTACGACTCAGTAAGTGTTTCGGGGGACTGAGAGTGTAAGCCTTAGCAAAAATTTCAGGTCTGAACAAAGCCAAAAAAAGGCCAATGTAATCATTGAAAACTCACTCTTCAGGCTTCGCGTGGTCGAGTGCCCACTTCACTGCATCTGTGTAGGGCATAAATGTTGGTCTGGTGGCAATTAGATGGAGTTGTGAACTCTTAATGTTGATGTAAGCCGGCTGATCTTGAGGAATAGCCGAGAGATCATCATTATCAAAAATTGAATAAATTCTCAACCAGTTTAAATACATGTTTTCAGAAATTCGCCCACTAGTGTCTGTAAAAATTCTGAGAGCCGTTTTTTACTTTGTCTTTCTGGGCATCAAAGAGGCCATTTATGCTGGAAACACCATAAATATGGTCTAAACTTACTAAACTATACAACCAATGAAATCAACAGGCACAGTAAAATAGGAGATAAAGCAAATAGTAAAAACCTAAAAAATTGAAACAAACTATATAGCCAAAGCCTCAACGACAAAACAAATCTAGACCGTCGATCTAGGGAAAAACAAACGGATGAGATCAGAGCGAGAAAGAAAAACTGAATATAGAACATTTTATTAACACAAACTGTAAATTGCGAAAGAGGAAAGCGGAAAGGTAAACTAATAATAAACTTATCAATTTACCTTTCTGCATTCCGCTTTGCGGACACTCTACCTTGGGGAAAGTTAAAACTGTTCGTTTAAGAAAAATAAGGGTAATATATTTGAAGCGGCCCTTGTTACCTCATAAAGCTGAAAGCAAAAAAATAAAAACATCAAAGTTCATATTTCCCCATTCGGGACGAAGATCAATATAAACATTAACATTAACACTAACAATATTTTAGTTCTCATAAAATTATATAAAATTCTTAAGCAAAAACAGTATTATGCTATTGGCTTTCCACTTTGGAAAGCAGAAAGGTAAACAGATAATCAATTTATCATTTTACCTTTCCCCATTCTGCTTTCGAATGTGGAAAGCGGAAAGGTAAACAGATAATCAATTTATCATTTTACCTTTCCGCATTTCGCTTTCGAATGCAGAAAGTGGAAAGGTAAAGTGATAATCAACTTATCAATTTACCTTTCCCCATTCCGCTTCCCAATGCTGAAAGAGGAAAGCGGAAAGGTAAACTGATAATCAATTTACCTTTCTGCATTCCACTTTGCAGAAACTCTATCTTGGGGAAAGTTGAAATTGTTCGTTTAAGAAAAATAAGCGTAATATATTTAAAGTGGAACATTGCCGTGAAACAATTTCAACTTTCTCCAAGGCAGATTTTCCGCAAAGCGGAATGCGGAAAGGTAAATTGATTATCAGTTTACCTTTCCGCGTTTTGCTTTCCTCTTTCGGCATTGGAAATCAAAATGGGGAAAGGTAAATTGATAAATTGATTATCACTTTCCCTTTCCTCTTTCCGCATTGGAAAGTGGAATGCAAAAAGATAAATTGATTATCAGCCTACATTTCCACTTTCTGATTTTCAAAGCGGAAAGCCAATAGCACAATATTGTTTTTGCTTAAGAATTTTATATCATTTTATGAGAACTAAATTATTGTTAGTGTTAATGTTAATGTTGATATTGATCTCCGTCCCAAATGCGGAAATAGGAATGTGGAACATTGCTGTGAAAGTTCCGCTTTCTGAATTACGGAAGTCCACTTTAAACGAACAGTTTCAACTTTCTCCAAGGTAGAGTTTCCGCGAAGCGGAATCCAGAAATGTAACTGTGCCAGCGTTGCCTAGTGAAAACACAAAGAAAATTCACTGACGTCATTGCATGTTTTGAATGACTTTGGTGGATTACAGAAAACTATTTTTTTTCAAAGAATTATGTCCATCCCGCATCCCTCATCTCGCAACCCGCAATGCGGATTGCGTGATCTTGAAGTTTATAATTTGTCAAGTTTTTCATCCCGCAACCCGCATCCTGCGATTGCGGGATGCAGAATGTGGGATAACAAAAATACCAAAGTTTTATTCAATCTCCATAATTTGTCAAGTTCTTCATCCCGCAAATTGCATGTTGCGGGAACACTCAACAAAAATCACAAAATAAATCACTTCCCGCAACCTGCATCCCGCAAATTGCGGGATGCGAAGATATTTTGTGTGCGCGAGCCCGACATCCCGCAACCCGCATCCCAAAATTGCGGGAAGTGATTTATTTTGTGATTTTTGTTCCGTGTTCCCGTAACCCACGCAAAAATTCGAATAATTCAACTAAGTTAAATCATAGAAACCATGATAAATATTATGGGGACCCCCAAAATGACTTGAAGGATTCAGAAATATTACCTTGCATGTAACATTGGGGTTCTCATGTTTCAGATAAAGCATGGGATCTGTTTACCTTTATGCTTTCCACTTTCCTCTTTCAGCATTGGAAAGTGAAATGGGGAAAGGTAAATTGATAAATTGATTATCACTTTACCTTTCCACTTTCCGCATTGCACTTTTCTGATTTTTGTTCCACGTTTTGGAAGTAGGCTCATCGACTTCCAATCTCCGCAAATTCAATATTTTCTTGATCTCTTAGGGTTTCTCCACATGGCTAGATCTCTTAAGGTTTCTCCTTCGGTTTTGAGGTCTATAAACGAACAATGCCAACGCGAAAAGACTATTGCAAAGAATTTATTGCGGTAAAGATTCAATATTTTTACCCTCCCGGCGTTCCTTGGCACCTCCTAGTGCAAGTGCTAGTGTATATATCTCTGAAATTTAATATCTACCACAATCAACTTAGAAAGAGAAAGATTGTAATAACATATTGTCTAGTTCCTCCCCAACCTATTTCTTACAATATAAAAAGTGATCATTTTTTTGAAGAAAAAAAATCCACATCCGTTATTTATACAATGATGAAGAATTTCTAAGAATCTAAGATTTTTGGAAATTAGCCTTCCAAGTAGAAGTGGAGAGAATAACACCTGTCGACGTCATTAGAAATGTTTTCATCTGATGTAATAATTTATAACTTCGGGGCAACAGGAGGGCAGGGTTTTCATCACCCTGGATGGACAATCGGAATTCAATTTTTCTTGGGGACTGGGAAGGGAAACTAACAGCATAGCAGAAGCACTGGCGCTATGGAAGGGACTTCAAATTTCCAGAACCTGGGGAATCAATGATATTATCGTGCTGTGGGACTCAAGAGTAATAACCCAAGCCCTAGCTGAAAACTCTCTTTTGTCCCATTTGCATCTCCGACATATGATTAGGAAAATCCAAGCTATGGCCTCCTCCTTCCACAAAATTGAGTTTTTTCATATTCTAAGGGAGCTCAACGGGAAAGCAGAACGAACTGCAAATAGAGGCATAACTCTTCGTTTCAGAGTCTTAGAGTGTAATGGGGTCAGCTCCTTCTGCCAACCCCCATAGAACCTTGGCCCGACCCATGGGGATTTGGGAGTTAACTCTCCTCCCCATGGAAATTGATTTGAAGGGTCGTGTGACGCATTCTCATCACGTGGCAAATAACTTAAAGGACCAAGTGACGCATGCATCCTTCATCTTGGCGCATGTTCAAGGACTGGGAGTTTTATTGCTTATGTGCCCGAATGCTTGCACTCATTGTGCTAATGGTTTTCTGTCCCGTCCACCTGATGCGAACCCAGACATGAATTCACAAGCTATTATGGACAAGCAGGGCAGATTCGGTGGCTTGTTTATTAGGTAGGTCATGGGAATCGATCGACATTTGATGTTTTGGGAAGAATGCTCCAGCAAGAGAATTATGCTCTGGTTTTTCTGGCTCTGTGAGGATTCAGTTGGTCCGTTTGCTTCTAAGAAGGATTGTGCTCAGGTTCTATCCATTATTCGTAGTATGGAAGCCTCCTCGGAATCCACTGGTTCCTCCCCACCTGCTCAATTCATCGAAACAGACATTAAGGAGATGAAGAAGAAGATCAGAGGAATCAACAAGGTTCTTAGCAGGATTGATTCTGAGGGTGCTTGTCGGTTTGATAATGTTTACAAGGACATGGCCATGTGAAGAAAGAATGTGAATGCTCAATTGCACGCACAGAGAATGTTTTGACAAGTATGCTAGCGTATTTAGTCATCAAGTTCAAGAAGATGGAATTGAAGGTTGCAAAGTTGGAAGTGGTGAATTTCCCAGGTTCCTCTTCTCGCCATCACGAGAATGCCAAATGAATTTAGAAATTTTAGTCTCAAATTTTGAATTTCGATAACCAGTTGTTGTTCGTGCGTTTAGCTAGAAGTACCTTTGTTTATTGTTCATGAAAACTCTACATACTATAAGTTGTAAGGAGACAGAAAGAGTAGCATAGCTGAACTACTTTGCCACTTCCATAAGGGCTCCTATGTTATTCCTGCATAGCTGAACTACTTTACCGCTTCCATAAAGGCACTTATGTTATTTCTGAACCTGTGTTTTTTTTTGTTAAACCACCTATAAATATAACCGCTTTTGTCTTTAAAAAAAACTTATAAATTAAAGTTTTAAACTCAATTTTAATATATGTAACATAATTACGGCTTAAGGCATTTTTATTTGGGTTCTTGTTTTTGGTTACTTGTTTTTAATTGGTTCATTCTTGGTCATCCCTCTACCCACTATTTACTCCCATCAGACCGAGTTCATGGTTTATTGATCCATTAAATAGTACCACGTGTTTGGTGTTTTCTGTATCGTTGATGGGAGACGTGAAAATAAGAGCTTTGAGAATTACTAGAAACGAATCGAAAACTGAAATACGAGCTTTGAGAATTACTGGAAACAAACCGGAAACTAAAATACAAGCTTTGAGAAAAACGGGATCCCAACCAGGAAAATTGAAATACAATCTAGTAGCTCCAATTCGGCTGATGAGATTCAAACACGCGATACGAAATTCGAAGCAAGAAATCTGAAATCCGAGCTTTGAGATCTCTGGATTCAAATTGGCGGCATCCCTGGTGAAAGAAGGGAAGAATTGATCTTCGGGCGGGCAAGAATCGAACCTGCGATGTAGATTTCGAAGACAAAGAACTCAAATGGGAGACGCGCATGGGACGGGATTCAAACTTGCGACGCCTGCCCTCTCAGAATCTTCCTCCGCCTGATTGGGTATATAGGAAGGGAGAAACATAGAAGTATGTTCACTCTTCGATAAATATTCCAGAGGCACTTAACACGCAGTTACCTAAAAACATTGGTTGTCTATTGGCGCGGAACTTTTTTTAATGCATAGAAAACTGCTACTGAAATCACCCGATAAAAAAGAATGGAATATTACAAGGAATGGATGGCACAGCTAAACAAAAAAAAACGCCAAAAAATGGTACATCTAAACCAAAAAAAACACCAAAAAAAAAGCATCAGTATCAGTTTTATTAAAGTTGTTGATATTGACATGTCTTGTTGGCATCGTGACGGTTGATATAATAGTACACTGAAAGACTTCAGTAAACATCATTTGGATTATTATTTTTAAAGATGGACAACTCGTCAACGATTTGATTCTTTCTGCAGTGCGTATAACTAAAGTTAGGATGTCGGCTATTTTAACCCAAGTTGCTATGTTTGGAGCTATCTAGATGATAATCTTGTTACTCTTATCCATCCATTTTAATTCAAAATAAATATAATTTATGAGATATTATGGTGGTTTCCATGTTTATATTTTATTAATCTCACGCTTCACATATTGCGATTTTTGTATGTAGTCTATGCAATTATGAATTTTGACATGTTCAACTTAACATTAGTCACATATTGAATCTTGTTTTATCGTTGGGCATAACATTATTTATCTTTTAAAAAAATCATTAACACTCTAAACCATAATTCACATCGACATGTCCATCAGCCATCCAACTTTGTGGAGATGAAAACTGAGTGCAGTGCTGCATACACATCGACATGTCCACCAGCCATCCAACTTTGTGGAGATGAAAACTGAGTGCAGTGCTGCATACACATCGACATGTCCACCAGCCATCCAACTTTGTGGAGATGAAAACTAATTGCAGTGTTGCATACTGTTTCGACTGTATATACATATTATTATGATATTTATTTTTTTAATTTAAAATTTTATTTTGAAAGGTCAATGCCGCAGGTAAGATGAAGTAAATTAAAGAGCATGCAATAAATTAGAGAGCACCAATCAGCAACTGCTATGTACAATCAGGTTTTCTCTTTGATCTGGAACCCATGATTTTATAGGGGAGAACGAGATGGAAATTCTGGTCATTTTCTTTTTAGTTCAACTCACTGTTCACAATGAGGGATGGAGGGTTGTAATCAAAAAGCTTACCGACAAAAGCTGTCAAGCACTTATGGACAGATTTCATGGCCATATCTCCCACCTCGGCTTAAGTAGTCTGCAACGAATTCCACGACTCCATATCCCTCCTCAACTTCAACAACATGCAAAGGAAAAATGGAGCTTCACTCAGTGAAAAAGATGAATTGTATTTCAATTATTTAAGGGAAAACAAATAGTGCATATGGAGTGTGGAAACAACAGGGGTATTACTGAGTAGCAACTGGGGCGGTTTTGTTCGTTTATGAAAGGGTATTTCAGAGGTGTGGAAGACCACTTTGAATTTTTAGGTTGATTTTATTTTTGGCATTCAGAGAGGCAATGGCACGTAAAATATATATACCCTTTGGCATTCAGAGAGACAATGGCACGTAAAATCTATATACCCAACAATAACCATATAGATACAACATAACACATTAGTATCTTCAATTTATCTTACGGCATAACAAGAAAGCGACCCCGCGGAAGTAACGTCATCTCTTGTCTCCATTCGGTTGGCTTTCAATGACAAGAACTCGTCTCGTCATCTCTCGTTTGTATTTAGTTCTGGTGACAATACAATTGTTCAAGTAACATATCAGGTTGCGTAGCGAAAACATGAATTGGAAGATGGTATTGGAGTTGTTCTTGACATTGAAGAAAGAGAAAAGTGCAGAAAAACCATGGATTAAATTTGTATGTGCAGAGCAAGAGACATGTAGATGATAAATTCCTTCCAGGAATCAAACTCAGTTTGTATGGGTCAAATCTGAGTTCACGTTGAGTTCGGATGATTTGCGATTAGTCATTTCCATGTATGCTATCATGGTGGTGTTGGCGTCAAGTGCATAGATATCTATCCATTAAGTTTGATCATATTACAATGTTTTAAATATAAAAAATCCCATGTAATTAATAATTTTAAAAATTGTGTTGTAGGAGAATGTTTTAAATAGGTAACATTTATATATATAATAATATTAAAAATTACAGACAAATTGTACACGTTATTAAAGTTATATGAGTTAATATGATGATTTATTAAAATTATTTCTTCAATTCCATTGAGAGCAAGGTTTTGAAGAGCCTAATCCTTTGAGCAAGATTGTGAAGAGATATTTTTGATAAATAATATCTAAACAAGGTTTTGAAGAGCGTGATCCTTTGAGCAAGATTGTGAAGACATTGATCTTTTTGATAAATAATATCTAAATAGAAAATAAAGTAAGAAATGAAAATTATTATATATAAAATTTTGGTTAAGAAAAGTTTTAAAAGTATGAGAATTATGAGATGAACTCTAGGACAATTGATCCTATGACCAAGCTTGAAAATTTGTAGTTCAATTTTAAAATAACTCAAAAAATAATTTTTAAGAAAAATATGGGAGACAATTCTGAGATAATGTTAAGACAATGAAACTTGACTCTAATCTTAAGAATCTTTAAATGGTTTTTGAGATGATTCTTGAAATAATATATGAAGTGAATCTATAATACAATGTTGAGATGCACAATGAGGCACTCAATTCTAAAACCAATAACATCTCGAGACATACTATGATATGGATCTTGTAATAATTTCATAGATGAATCTATAACAAATTTGTGACATATACATCAAAACATTGAATAATTCTAAGAGAAATCTTGAACATCTTTAAACATAATTTAAGTTGACTCTTAAGATAATTTTAAAGATTAATTTGCATCAAAAATTTGATATGAAAGTTGAGAGAATTAATCATGATATTAATATTAAGAATCATTAAATGAACTTTGATATGAACATTGAGACAAATTTCCACATGAATCTTCACTACGGTTTTCAACTAAACATTGAAACAAAAGAATAACAAAAAATAGTTTTGTTATACCAAATGACCATTGGTTAAGAACCACAACCCATGGAAATCTAAGCCATCAAAGTCACCTAGGGATCACGCCCATCTTGGGCCACACCAACCCTTAACATGGTTGTATTTTTGGTGTCTCCTCCCAACTAGCTCACCCCTAAGCGGAATTGAACCCAGGTTGCCCTTCTGACGAGACACACACATTAACCAAATGAGCTAGCCAGGATTGACAAATAGTTTTGTAATTTCAATGAAGCTATGCCCTGGTGACGAGACCCGCACATTAACCGAAGGAGCTAACGAGAATTAACACTTCACAACAAATTCACTATAAATATCTCTAATTTATTTTTTCAAGATAATTTATTTATATATAGATACCAAATGCACAATAGACATCATGGAATGTTTTTCCTATCAGTGTATCACTCATAGAATGTCTCCACTTCCTCGTTTGCTTCCTCAATCCCAAAGCATTTATCACAGTTTGGAAACAACCATAATTTTGACCTTTGCACTTTTCATAGCTACAAAATGTTTACATGGCATCCTTATTCCTCCTTCAAGATTTTCTACCTCTTCTTCTCACTAGCTTCTACATCTCACTAATTCAAAATAGAACATTTTTCAAGGTTATACAATCAGGAGTGGTTACTTTTTCACTTGCAGGGTCCAGTAAAAATAAGCACAATTCAAGTTACTAAAGTATTTTAAATCTCTTTATCCCACATTTTTTGCAATGACATAAATCATATCAAAATCACCCAATTCGCAAATAGGTAATAACTTATTCATATGATTATGTACATAAAATCCTTGAAGTTCACATTTCCTTGTCCTTTATTGCAAAATTGGTAGTTGCTTTCTAAGGTAATCAAGATACTACCCTAGGTCTACACCTTGAGAAAACTTTATTTCATGCACTTTCTTTTGGGTTTTTTCCCCAAAACATCAAATTGATTTTAGTTTCCTCATTCTCAACCATTTCACCCTACAATAATAACTTGTCCGCGTATTATTGTACCTTTTTGGGGCAATTGCTAGTTATAATAATATAAACGTTTTCATCAAACCTTATAATTTAAGATTTTAAACTAAGTTTTAATAAATGTAACATAATTATTATAATATAACATCATGTAACTTTGTATATTAATACATAATCCTTCGTAAAAATGATAATTCTTTATACTTTAAATCTCTTTTTATATAGAATTAAATTTAGATAATCATATTTTATTATGATTTTTAATCATTATTATTTATAAAACCTTTGTATATAGTATATTTAAATATCCTTTTAAATAGAATAAAATCTAAGAATATAACATTACATTAAAACTTATAATTTTTTATTTATTAATTTTTCTTTTTTATATTTTATTAAATTTAAACACTCATATTTTATTATGATTTTAAATAATTATTATTTATAAAAGCTTTGTAGTATATTATCATTTAAATCTCTCATATATATATATAAGTTTTATTAGGATTTTAAATAATTATTATTTATAAAACTTTTGTAACGTAGTTATCATCATTTTAACATAAATTAACTATAATATATTATAATGTTTATAGTAATTATAAATTTTAACACATTTTTAGATATATTATTAATTATTACTTATAAACCATATTGCAATTTAAATATTTAATAATTAATTTTAAAAATATAAAATATAATTATTATAATATAATATACAATTAATGTTATAATATATTACATAATATTTAACTATATTGTAATGTTATGTATAATATGATATTTAATTATATTATAATAGTATATATAATATATTACATAGTATATGATATTTGTTTTTAAACAATTACTTGATATTTAAATTGAATTAAAGATATGCTATATTTTAGTTATTTCTATTTAACACTTATAATGAGTAATGAGTTTTGGTGTGCATTATAAAATAAAGTTTTATTACATATCAAATTCCAACTAAATTTATACAGATATATTAATCATAATTTTCCACAAAGTATAATAAATTATTACAATCATTTAAGAAAGATTTGCATGACCTTTAGCTATAGACAAAATACCAAAATTTTAAAACAAAGTTCTAATATGATTGGAAAGAGCCCTTTGATATAGGAGAGGTATTCAAAATAGAGAAGACCCTCGTGTTCAAAATAAAGAAGACCCTTAGGCAAAGCAAGACCATAAATGTGCTCAAAAGATAAATAGACAAGGTTTGGAAATTTGGAATAAAAAAAGTTCAACATTTTAAAGAACTTCCAATATTTGTTACTTGGGGGATTTGGAGGTCCCGACTATTTTTTAGAACTTAACTTTCAATATTATTGTTCTCAACACTAAGATTGTGAGATTTTTTAAAGAATATTTCAAGGAGGACAAAGTAAAATTGCCTAGACAAATCTCTGAGCCCTCTCTAATAGATGAGGTTCTTGTAGGATACTTTGATGGGGCAACTAAGCAAGGGTTATGTGGAGGAGAGATGTTGTTACATCTCAATAATAGTCACTACACTTATATGTGGATGGGCTATGGTGCTAGTACTAATACCACAGCTAAACTTCTAGCCTTGTGGGGACTTCTTATTTTTACTTCTAACCAAAATATTGTCTCTACTTATACTTGGTGATTCAATAGTGATTATTTATTGGCTTGATAGCATTACATCACTATAGATGGCAATCTTGGAACATTGGTGTTTCAGGATAAAGAGTCTATATAATAGTA